>SEYY01020682.1:55000-65000 GCA_009176605.1 Armadillidium nasatum | reverse complement strand
GCTAGAAAACTAAAATAATAATAATAATAGTAATAGTAATACTAATATTAATAGGCATAAATGAAATGAAAGCTAAAATAATAAATGTCAAAAAATTTGCATTGATATATCGATGTTTCCATATATCGAAAGTGAGACAACTTCTTAACCTTTACCTATATGACGAAGAGTGTCCATTTCTTCATCAGACTTGTCGAAGAAACGTTTAATTTTCATCCAGATATAATATATATATATATATATATATATATATATATATATATATATATATATATATATATATATATATATATATATATATATATATATATATATATATATATATATATATATATATATATATATATATATATATATATATATATATATATATATATATATATATATATATATATATATATATATATATATATATATATATATATATATATATATATATATATATATATATATATATATATATATATATATATATATATATATAACCCTTTCCCCATATTTTCCATTTTATAAATGGAATATGTGCTCATTCGAACACTAACATTCGCATTATATGTCTCAAAAATATAGAATTTCCAAACACGAGATCCTTTGTTTTAAAATGTCTTTTTATCGCTGCAGTTAGTCATATGTTTCTTCTGTTATTCTCCCAATGGAAGATTTAGTCATATTCTGAGTATCTTGCTTCCTTTAATAAGATTTAAAGCTTTTTATTTATGTCTATATTTAAAAGATTTCAAACGTACACAGTCCTCTTGCATTGGAACTGGAAACAAACAAACAAAACTTTTGTAAGAGAATGATACTTTGCTGTAAATTCCAAACTTTTATCTTGTATTTATCACATTTTTTTTTGTTATTATTTCATTCACTGTATAAACTATTATTTAGACGGTCATAATTTATCATTTTAACCTGTCAATAGAGACGTTTCTCCATTTCTTTAGATCTTAAATTTTCTTATACTGGAAATTCATTTTTTTTGGTATCTCTTCTTCCCTCCCTCTGCATTTACAATGAGCTTTGTATTCTGAATTCTTTGGTAGCGTAGCCCCTCCTTTGAGGAGGGCTCTTTTGTTTGACTATTTTCGCATAATTTTATATTTTCTTCGCCAAATCCTCATAGTTCCTTATTTAACTGCTATATTTCATTCCTTTTTTTAAAAACACTCTTACACTGCTTCCGTACATTTTAGCGCGTCCACACACACACACATATATATATAATATATATATATATATATATAATATATATATATATATATATATATATATATATATATATATATATATATATATATATATATATATATATATATATATATATATATATATATATATATTAAAATGAAAAGAATGTTTGTTATTGAGCTATCGTAAACACTGGAATGTTTCTTTTTGAAATAGGTTTTGCAAATAAGATGCCTTGTTTTGAGTTCATTTCACAAAGGTTCAAAATAAAGGCTCGTCACTGGGGTTAAAATCGGAAACCCGGATAAATTAATTAATATATTTAAAATAAATTAATAATACGAAATTTAAATATATTTTGTATATTTTAATGCTTTTTTTTCTGTTATTTATTTATAATCTTGATTATATATTATTTTTTTTTTGTTTATTCATCGTTTATTTATTTGCCTCAGATATTGTTTTATTCCACTCAACTCTTCATCGATACTGGTATACCTGAAGATCTCTCTAGATATGCAACCTTGGGTGTTGGGGCCGTGATGGTAGCCATGACCTTGGTATCAATTCCATTGATGGATCGAAAAGGCAGGAGGTCCCTACATTTAGGGGGTCTTGGGGGCATGTTTATTTTCTCCATATTTATTACTATCAGTTTCTTAATTAAGGTATGCATAAATTATTATTATTATTTAAGGTTAGATAGTTAATAGGTAATTTTTTACATGTTGACAGATATGCCGCGAAAAAGGTTTGTAGGGTTACAAAGTCGATGTTGATTTTTTTTTTAATTAGACTTTATAACTGATCATTAACTCCATCGCTCATGAGTTAGACTAAGAAATAACAATTTCTTTACCAGACTAGGCGAAGAGATGTCCATTTCTTTTTCAGACTTGCCCCAAAAAATGTTCATTTCTTTCCCAGACTTGGTTAAGAAAAGTTCATTTCTTATCCTATTAAAGACGCTCATAATTATATAACGGATATTGTTTACCATAACTTTGATGAAAAATTAGATTAATCTTATAAGCAACTCGTTTGCGAAGCGCTAATCAGGCTTCGTGTCCCTCAGATATAAATTAAAATTTGATATTTTTATTTAATAATTTCAATGACTTTTGAAGTATTACATTATTTCTAGAAGTTCATTTGCATTTTTTTCTTACATCTAAACAGGAAATGATCGAATGGTTAAAGTACATCTCAGTTCTAAGTACGCTCTTCTTCGTTATCTTCTTCGCCATCGGACCGGGCAGCATCCCTTGGATGATAACAGCTGAACTCTTTTCGCAAGGCCCAAGACCCGCTGCTATGTCGATTGCGGTTCTTATAAACTGGCTCTCCAACTTCTTAGTAGGCATAGGTTTTCCAACTATGCAGGTTAGTGCAGTATTTGATAAGAAATCTTTGTATTCGAAGTATACGTTCAGTGTATAATGGTGCAATAATAAGAACTTACTGAATCGATACAGTAATGTACACAAGGGCGTAAACACATTCATGCTATACAGAAATAAGTTTTTTTTCAAATTACAAGATAAAATATTTTGGCAAAATAAAATATTATTATTATTAGATAATCTGTATAATTATAGTCCATATTTCTTTCAGAAAAAACTCGACAACTATACGTTCCTTCCATTTAGCTGTCTCTTGGCATTATTTTGGTTGTTTACTTACTACAAAGTTCCAGAAACGAAAAATAAAACCTTCGAAGAAATTTCGGCTATATTCCAAAGAGGGGTCGAAAGGTGGGTCTTTAAATTTTGTTTTAAACCAGAGGGTGTAGGGATTCACATATTAACACAGGAGGGTTATTTTAAGAAGGTAATTGTTTGTAAATGGAAAAATGAATTTTTAAATATGAAATGACCATTTAAAAAAATAAATAAATAAATAAAAAATTATTAGTAGATTTTTCTTAATAGTTGGAAAGCTTTTTTTTTTTTATGTCTTTTAAGCTTAAAAAATTATAACAATTAAAGATTTAATATATTTAAAGTAAAATACTTAAAATAATTCAATTAGAATTGATTCACTTTTGCTCTGAACGCTATAATAATATATATATATATATATATATATATATATATATATTATATAATATATATATATATATATTATATATATATATATATATATATATATATTATATATATATATATATATATATATATATATATATATATATATATATATATATATATATATATATATATATATATATATATATATATATATATATATATATATATATATATATATATATATATATATATATATATATATATATATATATATATATATATATATATATATATATATATATATATATATATATATAGGTCGTGTAAATTTTAATAATTATTTATATAGATTATTGAAGTGTTATCATTATTGGAAACATTCTCGTAAAACAAAATTGTATTGAAAATTATTGTAATGTGTTGCAATTGTTAACTATGTATTTAGCAAAAAATTTTTTTTAATTAAAAAAAAAAAATATTCGTAGCAGAATAGGTAAGAAGAATAACATTTAAAATAATAAGTTTAAATAAAGATTAATATAGTTAACATTTGTAGGGTGATGCCCCGAATTTTGTGTGGGCAGTTAATTATTTTAGTAGGTTTGCCAGTCATCTGAAAAAAAAAAAAAAAAAAAAATTTTAATGCAAATTTGTAAAGGTAAATGTTTTGACACCATAAATGCGAACGCATATATCATTAGCAAATATAAATATAATAGAATATGTATACAAGAGACAAGTAATAAACAAATATTAAGAGGTAGGTCAAGGTCAAGATAGTTTAGAAAAAAAAAAAAATAATCAAATTACTATGCACGTATTTTTTATTTATTATACAGTCGTTAAATCATCATTTAATTTCTTTTCTTTTGTTGTGTTATAAGTATTGCTATGGCCAAATTTTAAAATTTAATTTTGTTATCCAGTTTTTTTCCTTTTCTTTTTTTAAATATATATTTGCATTGGCATTGTTATTGGCAATTTGTAAGGGGTATATTGCTTAATTCATCAATTAATTCGTAATTAGTTTGTCTTGGGTATTTCGTTTTTGTAGTGAACGTTATTTTATTTTATCTTTTTTTTTTTTTTTGTTTGTTTTCTTATAATCCTTTTCAAACGGACTGTAAAATGCACTACTATGTAAATAATAATTAAATTATAGTAGACATTAGCATTAATAATAATAATAATTTTACATTGAATAGTGATAATATATTGAAGCAATTGTGCTTACGTACACACAAACGCGCACACACCAATGGCTTTCATCTAGTTATCATGATCCAGCTGGTGAACTAGCCTACAACGTTTCTATCCAGAACAACCTTGAGCAGTTGTTGAAACTCCCTACCCGTACCCATGACCGTCTTAGTGATGAACCCAACATACTTGATCTTTTCTTAACCTCTTATCCTTCTCCTTATATAGTTAAACCTTTTCCTTCTCTGGGTTCACCCGATCACCTTCTTATTTCTGTATTTCGTTTTGTCTCTCCAAGTCTTTCGCAAGAACGGCACCCTCCTCCTGCGAAGAGACGTTTCTAGCATTTCGATGCTGTTAACTGGTCTGACTTGCGGTTGTACTTTCTGTTTCCCATAGATTACTGCTTCCGTGGGAGCGGTTCTCGAAATGTGCTGAGCGCATAACCGAAGTGAATCATTCTGACATGGAGGCGTACATTCCATATTCTTTCCCTGCAACTAAACCTAACAAACCTTCGTTTAATATTACTTGTTCTCATGCTATCCGTTGCAGGGATCCTTCAGGAATTACCGTCGTCTTCAAACCCCAAAAACTCATTCAACTTATATTTTATCCCTGAATTGTGCAAAATCTATTCTGGTGACACCAAAAATAATTTTTCTGCTTCCTTTTCCTCTCGCCCTTTCTGGCATTTTGCAAAAAATGTCAACTCTTAACTTTACTTCTCTTTCCCTCCTCTGTTATCTTCTAATGGCACAACTTCTGTTTTACCTTCTAGTAAAGCTGAACTCTTTGCTCAAACTCTACCTTAGACGATTCCAGAGCTATTCTTCCTCCTTCAAGCCCCTGTAATTTCTAAAGATGTTATTTCTGCTCTCTCTGAGCTTAACTCTTAAGAAAGTATATGGTTCTGATGGTATTTCTTCTGCTGTTCTCAAAACTTGTGCTTCTAAGCTTGCACCCTGCCTTGGTAAACTATTTCGTCTCTGTCTCTTTACTTCGACCTTCCCTTCTTGCTGGAAAGGTGCTCTCATCCATCCTGTGCCGAAAGAAGGGGACCCCTCTCAACCCTCTAATCATCGTCCTATTTCTTTAACCTTCGTTCTTTCTAAATTTTTCAAATCTGTCCATAACAGAAATATTTGGAAACTTCAAATCTTTTAATTTTATCTCTGATCGCCAGTATGGTTTTTGTAAAGAACGCTCTACTGGTCTTCTTTCCCTTCTTTCTGACTCTTCGGTGTGGCACTAGACATTTCGAAAGCCTTCGATAGAGTCTGAAACTAAACTTTGATTTCTAAATCTCCTTCTTTCGGAATCCATCCATCTCTCGGATTTCCTTTCTGGTCGTTCTGTAGCAGCTGTTGTAGACCGCTCTCATTCTTCCTTTAAATCTGTAAATAGTGGTGTTCCTCAGAGATCTGTCCTATCCCAAATCTTTTTCTACTTTTCATTAATGACCTTCTCTCTATTACTTCATCACCTATCCACTTCTATGCTGATTGATGACTCAACCCTTTATTACTCCTTTCACTTTGAAAGACGCCTCTCCCAACAGCAGTTGATTGGCGCAAGAAAGGTGGCCTTGGAGAAACTGACCTCAGATCTTTCTCGTATTTCAAATTGGTGAAGAGAAAACATGGTTGTTTTCAATGCCTCAAAATCTCAATTCCTCCGTCTTTCTACTCGACACAACTATGACATCTTCGAAAACACTGGACTCAAATCTTCATCTATCCTCAATATTATCGGTGTTTTTTTCTCGTGAACTATCTTGGAAGTAGCACATTACTTCTCTTTATAAACAAGCTTCTAAGACGTTGGGTGTTCGAGGCACCTTCGTGATTTTTTTTACGCCACCTCAATTGCTTTCTCTTTATAAGGGTGTTGTTCAACTCTTTATGGAGTACGCCTCGCAAATCTGGGGTGGTTCCGCACATACAGCTCTAGATGGAGTCTAGGAATTTTTTCGTCTTATAAACTTTTATTCTTAACAAACACTCTATCCAATCTCTTTCTGCCCGTCGTATTGTTGCGTCACTCTCTCTATACTATCGCTATTACAAAGGACTGCTCTTCTGAACTCTGAAGTCGCATATCTCCTCCATTGAGAAGGGTTTGTGCGACACGACTTTCTCCAGTCTCATCCTTTCTCTGTCCAACTCCGACTCCAGATTTAACCGCTATGCTCAATCCTACAAATACTTTACTGGTTAATTCTGGAACACACTCCCTTTATGTCTGTTTTTTCTAACTTATTTTGACTTTCTCACTTTTAAACGCCGGCCATTAACGATCAAATTTTCGATATTTCCCCAACTCTCGTAGAAATTGGTAGGCCTCTTTCCTTTACCCACCAGAATATATATATATATATATATATATATATATATATATATATATATATATATATATATATATATATATATATATATATATATATATATATATATATATATATATATAAATCAAGATAACATGAGTATTAGTGTTAGAAACTTATAGCTTTTCATGGGTAAAATTTGAAACGTAGCAAGATAATGATGAGTCATATACCATTATGTGAAAAAGTAAATATAAATCTTATTTAAAAAACAAACAAACAATATTACATGTATAAATTTTAAAGTTAATCAATAAGGATTGTTTCAAGAAGTTAAAGAAAACTGATTTATTAATTCAAATCAGAATTGAATGTTTAATTGTTGTTGAGAAACGGAACTTTAATTCTAAATTGAAAAACTTGTGTAATTAATATAATAGAATATAATGGAGTAGTCATTATATTTAAAAAAATAAAAATAAAACAATATTAAGAATAACTAAATAGAAAGAAGTTTAGAAGTTATGGTATCTTAAATGAAGTTTTTAAAATTATCTTGCTCCAGCTATTTAATAATATCGGAATTATTAATTAATCACGTTTTCATTAATTGTTTAATTTAAAAGTTTAATGGACAAAGATTTATAAATAATTTAAGGAGAAAAATGGTTCTGCAAATGAAATTAGATTCATTATTTTGAAAGCTTGTTATTAGCAGTAACTAAAAAAAAAAAAAAAAAAAAAAAAAAAAATTTTTTTTTGTTTTTGTTTTATCTTTCTGGTTATTCAATATATCGGGAAATAAAAACTTTAAGGTTAAAATATTTTTAAATTAAGAATAACTTGAAGTTTCATTAAATATATTTAATAAAGTTGGAGTAACTATTATATTTTTTTTTTTTTTAAATTGTGCTTAAAAAATGTTAGGTTAATTATTTGAAAAATTGCTTTTTATGCGACTAAATAATAAATAAAAAATAAATTATTGGGTAACTAAAATAAAAAATACATTTTTTATTTCCTTCGATTATTTTTAAAAAATATCGAAAACGCCATGAAAAAGATTTAAAACATTAAAAAAATGTTGTTAGGGTGAAAAAAAAATAATGGTAACCAATTTAAAAATATTATAGCGTAGTGTGATAACTTTTAAAAACTTTTACCATGCCGCTATACAGTGATTATTTTGAGGATCCTGCCGTGTATGGGTAAGTTATTAAGTAACGTGTGAAATTTGCCGTATACCCAATTTTTCTTCTTTTTTATCTGTGTTATCTATATGCCAATTATACCCACTCTTATAATATTCAATATCTCTACATATATTGAAGAAAATAAAGGTTGCACATTTCTTTTATTCTACGTAAACCTACTTCATACTCTTCATTTCCTATATATATATATATATATATATATATATATATATATATATATATATATATATATATATATATATATATATATATATATATATATATATATATATATATATATATATATATATATATATATATATATATATATATATATATATATATATATATATATATATATATATATATATATATATATATATATATATATATATATATATATATATATATATATATATATATATATATATATATATATATTATATATTTATTTTATTATTTTTTAAATATTTATTTTTATTTAAATAAGGAAAACAAATAAAATAATTTTAAAAAATTTATATTATTATTAATTTATATAAAACGTTATATTTATATATATATATAATATATATATATATATATATATATATATATATATATATATATATATATATATATATATATATATATATATATATAATATATATATATATATATATATGATCAAATTTAAATTTTTTTCTTAATTCAATATAAAAGTATGAATAAAAATTAATTTTTAAATAAGATTTTTCTTTGAGATAAATTTTACTTTGATATAAAATAAATAAATATTTAAATATATATATATATTTATAATATATAATATATATATATATATATATATATATATATATATATATATATATATATATATATATATATATATATATATATATATATATATATATATATATATATATATTTTGATGGAAATTAACTGTATTTAACGTGGGTAGGTGGTGATGGTGGTAGTATGTGTGTGTGTGTGTGAGAGAGAGACTTTGAATTTGAAATTTCGGATAAATTATTCAGAGGTAATATATTTTCGATGTAGAATGCATTTGAAGTACCAAATGGATCTGCCTCTCGATGTCATTCGGATATTAATCAGGAACACACGAGTACCTGAGTAATATATATATATATATATATATATATATATATATATATATATATATATATATATATATATATATATATATATATATATATATATATATATATATATATATATATATATATATATATATATATATATATATATATATATATATATATATATATATATATATATATATCTTCAACTATATATATATATATATAATGTGTGTGTGCGCGCGCGCGTGCAAAGGTTGGTTGAAGAAGAAAGTTGGAGGGAAAGAGAAAGATGTAAAGGGGTGGTGGGAGGACTGGGAAAGCAAGACATCTGGAGGAGGTGAGAGTAGGAGAAGAAATGTGACAAGATAACTGAAAAGAGAATGATTAGAAATGATTATACTTGAGAGAGAGAACGAACTTTTGACTCGTTCTCTTACGTAATAATTTATAGGTTTTCAAACATTCTCTCTTTTCAGTTGATAATTTTTAAAGCACGAAGAATCTGAACATTTTTCTTCTGTGTCTAATTATGTTCACCATTGAACAAAGAGGTGTGTGTGTTTGTGTGTTTTACTTCCAATGAAGTTTGCATGGGTCGATTGGGTTCTTTTGTACTATTGAATGTATTGGTTTATATACTTGAGTGTGCATACTAGTTCTTTACCTATTCCAACATAGTTTGCATGTAGTGTGTATGTGTGTGTGTGTGTCTTTGGATTTTATTTCACAAATTTGTATGTTAGATTGTGTGTAGGCTGAAAAGTGTACTTTGTTACACAAGGGTGTAAGTTTAAAGAATTTGATAGTCAGTGTCATATGTGGAAATCCAAAATATTGTTTATTGAAGTGGAATTAAATATTGAATTGTTCCAATAAAATCTCAAGTAAATCGGATTAAATCCCTTTTTTCCTTATGTACATTTAAATCTTTCTCACACACACACACACATATATATATATATATATATATATATATA
>SEYY01020682.1:35000-45000 GCA_009176605.1 Armadillidium nasatum | reverse complement strand
ATATTCAGTAGAGTTAGAAGATAAATCAACAGATCAAATGAATTCAGTGGTAGATTTGCAAGAGGTTAAGCCACAAAATAGTAATTAGAATAAGAACTCCGAATGTAGAAATTAATGAAAAAAGTAAATCGTGCATCACAACAAGTCGGAAGCTGTTCACTGCTGTGCTGACAACTCGACCCTTCATCACTCCTTTTATTTTGAAAGGCGTCCCACCCAAAAGGCAAATTACCAATGTTATGTTTTGATACTACAAAAACTTTCCCATCTATTTGGAAAAATCTTCATCAAACTCCAGTCGTTGATTATCCTCTTTTAACATTTCCTAATCCTCCTTGAAAGGATCACAATGTTTCCCTCACTAACACTTTTCTAAAAGGTTGAGTATTCTGATACACCTTCAAAAGTTCCACCTCATTCCAGTTGCTTGCTCTTTGTATATTACTGCAGTCGATCAAAGAACTTCTTGAGAAGACCTCAAAATGCACTTCACTATAATGACTAGAAGAAAGCATCAGTTCTGCATAAATCAAATCTGTCTCAATCTTCAAACATAAAGGACGTCAATACATCAATAAACTCCACCACATTTACAAGTCCAAATCCTTCATACGATTTTACAAAGACTGAATCTTTCAAGCTTACACAATCTCTCTAAAGCTTTTCACAACATACCTTAAATGATTTTTTCTAAGGTTGGATTGGGAGTTGACATAAATGAGGAACACAGGAGCAACTTGAGATTTGCTGATGATATATTGCTTATTGAAAACAGTTCATAGAAACTGCTAGAAATATGATATTGGTGGTGAAACGTGTAGTGTAAAAAGGTCGGTCTCTACATGTACACTTCTGGAAACCTAAATGATGGTAAACGGAATAAGAGATCAAAGATGAGAATGAGGCCATTCAGCAAGTCGATCACTAGACTTATATGAACCAATGCATCTAAACACGTACACCATCCAAAATCAGACTAGGATGGCAAGACTTTAAATGAACTAGTCTAATTTTGCTATAATTCTGAAAAGAAGTTCCAACCAGTCCCAAACCATTCAGAGATCTGGAATTTGACAAAGTTTAACTGCAAACTAAGGATTATGTAGCGAATTCACCAAAGAATTATACGTCATCACTTCGAACCAAAAAAAAAAAAAAAGACTGGTAGAAGAAAAAACGTATTGATCTCCGCAACACCGTCAAGGAGAGAAGCAGACTAAAGTGGATCTAGAGAACTTCAGTAGCAAGAAAAAAAAACAACTCTAGGAAAAATAGACCAGAAGACATCTTTCACTGAAACAGTATATGAGAGAAATGTAAAAAAATAAAATAAATACTACTAAAATTATACTTTGACTGCTAAAGTATCTGCAAAAACTGAACCCTGAACAAAAGGCGAGCATCTAATAATATGCTTCACCAAAGAGATTACTATTTTCGATAAGAATTTAACTGTAAGACTCACTGGTTATCCTAAAACACAGTAAACTAACCAGTAGTTTAAGTCCTACTTGCAAACTGTGAACGTAAAACAGTTCATCAAACACTTACAGCAGAGGTTCCCAATTTATTGGAGTCTCAATCGGAATATTTATAAAAAAAAATTTGGTGCTACTACCTGAAATAAAATATAATAAAAATTAATAAAATATAAGTAAGAAATTAAACATTCCAAAGAAATTATTTTAATTTAATTCTAATTATGTAAATAATCTAACCCAATAAGAAACTAAATTTCAATAAAAAAAGTTACGAAGTGTATCCAAAATTTTTCACAAACTCATTAATACAAAACAAAGCACCAGCCACTCACTCTAGCAAAGAAAGTAAACAAAAAAAAAAAAAAAAAAACAAAACAAATGATCGATGAATATTTAAAAGTGGAAAAATATATTATAATTTCTCTGCCGAAGTATCGATATATTTTTTTTCTCATAATCGAATCCATAAAATTGGTTCTACACATTTTTAGCAACTTTTTAGAAAAATGAACTTTAGCTTTGAGATATTTGGGCAAGATATTGAATTCTGATACCATCATTATTTCAAAAGTTAATTTAACTGAGAAATTCGACTGCAATTCAATGAAAGAGATTACAAATTATAGTTTATAGATGTTAATATGTAAAAAATACAGTAAACTTAAAGAAAACATTACGATAAACAAATGATGAACATTTTTTCCCTACTGACTATAACAATATATTAAACTGACTTCACAAGAGTATTAATAATAAAGGTATTTTACGAGTATACAAGATGTCTGTGAATAATAGGATTATCAGATTCATATTTATAATTGAAGGTAAAATACAATGTCAAGGGTTGCAGAAAACAAGATGATGAGACTAGAGGAAAGAAAACAAATCTGGAGTGAAAATGAAATTAAAAAAACAAAAAGACAAATATGAATTTTTGTTCCATTTAAATTCTGCTCTATTTCTTTATAAAAACTTCACATATCACAAGCATTGCCCTATACGAAGAGAGGAACATTTCTTGGTAGTATATACCAAGTGGCATCGAACCGGCGCCCTCAAGCACGTAAATAAACATTTGTATTCCGAAAATAAACATTCACATAAATGAGACTGCAGTTGTAACGATGGTGATAATAACTTTCATGCTATTGGTGGTGCTCCCATGAAATCAATACTGTAATTTCATCAATTTATTTTAATAACGTATGAAATTTTTTTTTTCCTAAAAGCTTTATAAGAGTTATAAATAATTCTTGCTTAAATAATAAACGAATTCTTTCTCGCCCCAATTTCACAGAAATATATAACTTATTATTAACAAGTGAAAATAAATAATCCAGATCATTCAAAATAAATCATGTACTATACTTGATAATCTATTCTAGTTTCCCAATATAATATATATATATATATATATATATATATATATATATATATATATATATATATATATATATATATATATATATATATATATATATATATATATATATATATATATATATATATATATATATATATATATATGTGTGTGTGTGTGTGTGTATATGTGTACCCAAAACTTTAATAAAAATGTTTACACATTTATTTGCATAAAATACATTAATTACAACATTTAATATTAACTTATTTAAATATTTACTATTCTTTCGGCTACATTTTAAACTATTTGAAAGATCAAATCTACGTCGTATTCAAATATGATAACGGGGTGAGGGGGGTGGGAGAGGGGTGAATGCAATATAATTAACTTTGTATATTATATATATATATATATATATATATATATATATATATATATATATATATATATATATATATATATATATATATATATATATATATATATATATATATATATATATATATATATATATATATATATATATATATATATATATATATATATAATATATATATAAATTTTAAAAATAAAAAATTAAAAAAAAAAAAGAAAAAAAAATTGTTAAAATGAATTTTCGTGACTGTATGAAAAATTGTTTTATATACTTATTGATTAAGTTTAAGTGGTAAAATCTCCAACTTTTTTTTTGGGGGGGAGAGGGGGAGGAGGGTGATTGAAATCAATAAGGAAGAAAATTTAAAATGCAAAATTGTCAAATGGAGAGTAATAATAAAAATCATAAAATGTTTGTGAGTTACTTTCAAAAATTCAATTTTTTATAAAGTTGAGTTTAAAAATAAGATTGTGTTAAGATTGAAAATTGATTAGTAAACTTTTTACCTTGAAAAATAGATTCTGTCCTGATTGGTAATAGGAGTATTGCGTCATTCTTCTCAAATCGTCGTCAAGCCAGACGCAGCGCATGTGATGATGGATCGAACTTTTATGTTGAAAGTCTCTGACTTGATACCTATTGAGTAACAAAAAAATTCTTTTAAACTGATATTTTTTAATTTAAATTTAAAATTAATTAAAATTTGTTATAAAAAAGAAATTCCTAACAGTAAATTTTAATCAAGAGGTGGGACTAGAGTCATAAATCAGAAGTTGGAGGTCGGACTAGAGTCACAACTTCACAAATCTCAAATTGTAGATCTAGTCAACAGAAATTTCCTTTCGTTTCCCGTCTTTCTGAAAAATCTAAAGTAATTTTCTTTTATCTCTAATAATTGTTATACAATTTGAAATAATAAAATGAAATACAAAATTGAAAAAATTCTAACATGAAAAATATTAAAACCTGAAAAGTAGACAAGAACCTGTAACTCTATTCATAATAATTAACAGCAAGATCAACGGTGATATCAGATCATAATTATCAGGAATATTAAAACATTAAAAAGAATGAGAAAAAAGAACAATAATGGAAATATAAAGGACATTATCAAAGAACAATATCGGAAATATAAGGCCATTATCGGAAGAACAAGAACAATATCGGAAGTTCGAGTACAATAGGCATTATAAATAACAAAAAACAAAATTGGCTAAAAAGAACATTATCAAGAACAATGAACAATATTGGGAATATTGAGGACACATCAAGAACAAAATTCAATATTTTATATAAAGGAAATTATCAAGAACAAGAAAATATTAGGAATAAAAATGACATATCAAGAACAAATAATAATATTTGGAATAAAAAGAACATATCACAACCAAAGAACAATATTGGGAATAAAATGGACATATCAAGAATATTGGGAATAAAAAGGACAAATCGAGAACAAAGAACAATATTGGGAATAAAAAGGACAAATCAAGAACAAAGAATAATATTGGGAATAGAAAGGAAAGGATTGGGAATTAATAAGAAACAAAATATCAAAATCGACATGATAATTAAAATCAAAAACATTAAAAAAAAAAAAAAAAAATCAGATTAAAAAAACTATTACAAAATGAAAGAGAAATCTTGCATTAATAAATACGAAGAAAAAAAAATTCCAGAACTATATGGACACCTATACCATTTTTTGGGGGGGGTGGGGATGGTAAAAAAAAAGGGGGCAAATGGATTAAGTTACTCCCTAATTCAAGACTTCGGAGTCTGGATTAATCCATTTATTCATTTATTAATAAGTATTCCTTGAAAACACATCAAAATTTCATGAAATTCATCGTTATTATTTAAAAATCCAACTGAGTATATATATATATATATATATATATATATATATATATATATATATATATATATATATATATATAATATATATATATATATATATATATATATATATATAATATATATATATATATATATATATATATATATATATATATATATATATATATATATATTATATATATATATATATATATATATATATATATATATATGTGTGTGTGTGTGTGTGTGTGTGTGTGTGTGTGTGTATGCAAAACCATCAGGAAATTAAAAACCCAAAAAAAAAAAAATTTTATATTAAAAGAAAAAAAAAAAACTCATTTTCGATAGAGCTTTCCAAACCAAGAAAATACTGCGAAAAAATGTGCATGCGCACTCATTATATATATATATATATATATATATATATATATATATATATATATATATATATATATATATATATATATATATATATATATATATATATATATATATATATATATATATATATATATATATATATATATTTCGGTGAACTCTTTGCAGTAGCTATCGATATATTAAAATTTTTCGATTGAGTCTGGCACAAAGCTTTTGATTTTCAAACTTCTCTCTATCATTATTATTTTTTTTTCTCTCTCACTGATTTTCTTTCCGGTCGTTCTGTGACACCTGTCACAGTTCCTCAATGCTCTATCGAATCTATCCTATTCCCAACCGCATTTTTAATTTCCTATTATTACCTATCCACTACCATGGTGGCGACTCTACCCTTCAATTTGAAAGACGCTTGTGTGAACTGAAAATAACCATCGTTAGGAAAGTGACCTTAGAGTAATGTTCCAAAATCGGAGACCACATGGACCTCCAGGGTAACACAGAAGCTTTAAGGGAGTCCCCAAAGCAAAATGTTTATTTAATTCAGGAATATCACAGATGAGTATATGGGGGTCCACGTACGTAAAGCCCATTATTATTATTATTATAATTATAAATTATTACAAATTAATTAATTATTATTATTATTATTATTGCTTTAGAGCAACTATTGTAACTTCGGATCTTTCTTGGATTCTAATTGGGGTAGAGAAGGAATTTTTCTTCAATGCTTCAAAAACTCAATTCTTTCAATTTTATACTCAACAATCTTTCACTCAACTACATCAACGTATATATATATATATATATATATATATATATATATATATATATATATATATATATATATATATATATATATATATATATATTATATATATATATATATATAACACAAGCACGTTCCACTAAATAAAGTAGTTTTGCCTGGAGAAAATATGATTAACCTTTTTTATGTTGCAAAAAATTTTTTTTACAACTTCAATAGTTTTATATTGCTGTGCAAATAATAATAATAATAATAATAATAATAATAATAATAATAATAATAATAATAATAATAATAATAAATTATACCAAAATTTACTTTTAAATGCATGTTTTATACTGCTACATAATTTAATTTGCCTAATTAAAAACAGATTCATTAATTTGTCCCTTTAAATCCATAAAAACTATATATATATATATATATATATATATATATATATATATATATATATATATATATATATATATATATATATATATATATATATATATATATATATATATATATATATATATATATATATATATATATCCGTGGAAAACAATGCTTGTCATACCCTCCTTCTTTACAGAAGAAGAAGAAGAGTGTATCCTGATTGCTAACAAAAATATATTAAATGTGCAACTAGATACATAGACAATAGACAATATCTATATTCCCCGAAACGAACTTTCACCCCCCCCCCCCCTCCTCAAAAAAAAAAAAAAAAATTCCTGGAAATCATTATACTAATTTTAAATTTTACCAGTCGAATTAAAAATGATAGTTATAAAATAATATTAATACTTCAAATTATTTTATAATTAAACCTTAACTTTGAGTTTTATATAATGAACTACTATATATCTTATAAATAAACTTTAAAACACAATTGTTTTAGAGTAGTAACTAATCACTAAAAAAAATTTCACTTTGGGACTCTCCATAAAATAGATAACATATTTAGATCTTAATATAACACTTCACTTTCCTTCCCCCCCTCCCCTCCCCCCATCTCCCTTAAAACATACCTTAAAATCTCCCTTTCACAGTTACGTAACTTTTCTCATTTTTCTATTTTTAAAGATTTTAATAAAAAAAAAAAATATTTGAAAAATTAACATTTAAACACAACTTTTAATTTAATTTCTATCTTATACAGAATAATTAAAATTTTTAAAACATTATATCAGGATTTTATAAGATTTTTTTTATTTTATTTTTAAAGAATAAATATAAATTTAGTTTAATATATGTACTTGCTTAAAATATCTTAAAATCTGAAAAGTTACGTAACGCCAAAATTTAGATAATCTTTCCTAACCTTTGTAACATTTCATAACAATATAAACTTACAATATTCCCCACTTTCAAGCTAAAATTATACATTTATCGACACTCCCTTTGGAAATAATTTAAAACAAATGCTATTGAAAATAAAAAAAACATTTTTTCACAGCATCAGAAAGAATAAAAATTTTGACTTACCTTTTTGCTTGTTTAACATTTTTAACATTCGGATGGTAAAGTTAACGTTCAAAACAAAGACTACAAAATAGTGTTGCCAAACGAAGGTGGGGGGCCATTTGGAGAGATTTTAATCCTTTAACTACGATATATATATATATATATATATATATATATATATATATATATATATATATATATATATATATATATATATATATATATATATATATATATATATATATATATATATATATATATATATATATATATATATATATATATCGCACTTCTATATTTGTTTGTTATGTATATTAATGTTACCCTTCCATGTATAGAATATTCATCGTAAATCTGGTGGAGTCTATGACATTTAGTCCCAAGAAATCGTCAAATCTCAACTGAAAATTTATTTCGTTCTCTTTCTATTTATCGCAGTTTCAATGGGCACTGCTCTCTCATCTCGTTATGGAAGCATAACTCATCCTTTGAGGAAATTTTGCGAGCCTAACCTATCCTCATCCTTATTTTGTTTTACTCCTTGTCATCATCAGACTTGACCGATATGCTCATTCTAACTTATTTTCTACTGATAGAGTTAAGAACAAACTTGTTATATATATATATATATATATATATATATATATATATATATATATATATATATATATATATATATATAATATATATATATATATATATATATATATATATATATATATATATATATATATATATATATATATATATACTTAGGTGGAGATTGTTTCAGAGTTTCGATATTTTTTATATCGATATTTTATTTTAATCGATATTTTTATACCTATAATTAGCCCTAGGCTACTATGTCGTGCAAACGTTCTTGTGTACGTTAGGTCTCTTTTACGGCAAATTCTTGTGTAGGTTAGGCCTCTTTTTACGGCAACTTCGGTAGTTCAGGTTATGATAAGTCGAATTAGGTTCTGCTAGAAAAGTAAGTAATAATAATTGTGTGTAGTAATGGTACCTCTGGCAACTCTCTTGTTTACGATAGGCTTCTCCGATATTTTCGATTTTCGATATTTTTTAACAATCGAAACTCAGAAACAATCTCCACCTTTACCATATATATATATATATATATATATATATATATATATATATATATATATATATATATATATATATATATATATATATATATATATATATATATATATATATATATATATAATTAGGGTGGGTCAAAACATACCTTTCTATTAAAATTGTCAAAGTTACTCTATGAACAGGCGTTAGTATCACGGTCTGATACTGTGTGCAAAATTTCAAAGTTTGCAACCCCCCCTACCCCTAGCACACATAATCCCACTTTTACGTTATTCTCGATTCAAAAATCAATTTTAAAGTGTCTCATATGTAATTTACTCCTGATCTCCCGTTTAGCTATGTAAGGCATACAATACATTCACACAATCACACACATACAGAGGTTAATTTGCCTTTTACATGCAAATGAACTTCCATTCAGACACATATTCGAGGCAATTGATGGACAAACATCAGGACCAAAATCTTTCAAGGGTACCATTGGAAATAAAATTGAAGATCTAAATAAGCTGAAGATAGTTGATTTTGAAATTGTAAACAGCAACCCTAAAAAAATCCCAGAAGAAATCGTTAAGCAAATTAGCATTGACCAAAAATATTTGTATGAAATGTGTATTAGTATAAAATCGGGAATATATCTCCATCATTAGTCAAAAAATCTCCAGGCACCCTTCATCATGTCAGATGACTAACAAAAGCAAACAGGATCTTACAGTTATACGTTTCCACAAAATATCCAAGCAAAGCTCTTCAAAATTTAGTAAATATAATAATAAAAGTTTACGCACCAGGATGGTTTTGGATAAAGTTACACCCAAAGGCAACTGATGGTGCACGTAATTTTTGGTACCTGATGTGCCTACTTAAAGGCAACTGATGGTGCACGTAATTTTTGGTACCTGATGTGCCTACTTAAAGGCACCAGGGTATAGAGCATGCAGGAACTGGAGTTACAAAGCGTCACGAGTAAGAATTAAATATGAAAAGAGACGCGAGTATATTTTGAATGTAATTCAGTGCAGAAAAAAAAAACTTAAAGAATTCGACTGCAAAAAACATTGATTCCAATAACAATTTATAAAACGGTAAATGTTAAGAAGTTTGCATGTTAATAACTTTCTTTTATATTTTAATTATAATCACACCTAACGTGTTTATATATATATATATATATATATATATATATATATATATATATTATATAATATATATATATATATATATATATATATATATATATATATATATATATA
>SEYY01020682.1:15000-20000 GCA_009176605.1 Armadillidium nasatum | reverse complement strand
ACATTAATAACCTAAGTTAGAAAAATGGATTAAAATTATAATAATAATTATTAATTAAAATAATTTTAAAATAATAATAAAAAAATTTTAAAACAATTTTAATTAATATAAAAAATAAAAAATAATAAAAATAATAAAAATAAATATATAATATATATATATATATATATATATATATATATATATATATATATATATATATATATATATATATATATATATATATATATATATATATATATATATATATATATATATATATATATATATATGACAATCCCAGTGGAAGTATTTATTTGACACATTCATTCATTGCAAAATAAAAATATTGTAGATTAAAACAAGCAAACAAACCAACCACGCACAAACAACAAGCACACACACACACACACATATATATATATATATATATATATATATATATATATATATATATATATATATATATATATATATATATATATATATATATATATATATATATATATATATATATATATATAATATATTTTTTTTTTTTTTTTTTTTTTTTTTTTTTTTTTATTTTTATTATTATTATTATTTTATTATTATTTATTATTATTATTATTATTATTATTATTATTATATTAATTAAAAATTAAATTATTTAAATTTTCTATATTATATATATATATATATATATATATATATATATATATATATATATATATATATATATATATATATATATATATATATATATATATATATATATATATATATATATATATTATACAATATCAAAATAGAGCACAAGAATAATAATAATAATAATAATAATAATAACAAATAATAATAATAATAATAATAATAATAATAATAATAAAAATAATAATATATCTTTTTCTTATATACAGTAGTATGTTACAATTAAACAAAACAGTATTAAATTATAAGATAAATATGTATATATTAAATAACAAATAATAATAAAAATATTATTAATAAAATTATTCTTACTATTATAAAATTATTATTATTATATATTATTAAAAATTATTATATATCAAAATTATTATTATTAAAATTATTATTAAAAACTTATTATAAAGAAACATTATTATTATTATTACTATTATTATTATTGTTATTGTTATTATTATACAGTTTGTAGTATAAATTTTCATCTTGAAATTTCATAATTTGTATCATAATTTTCATGGGTCTACTTTCTCTCTCTCTCTCTCTCTCTCTCTCTCTCTCCCCTCTCTCACTCTATCTTTACACCTAAGCACAATATTTTAAGTATATTACACATATATATATATATATATATATATATATATATATATATATATATATATATATATATATATATATATATATATATATATATATATATATATATATATATATATATATATATATATATATAACTTTCATAATTAGTTTGTTTTAAACTTTTCCTGAAACTTAATATTGCTCCATTTTCCTCATTATTATTAATTGTTTATTATTATTAATTTTATATTTTTATTTATTATTATTATTATTATTACAAACAGTAAAGTTTTAGTTTCTTTTTCAACAGAAAAAAACTCAATATCAAAATTGTATTATTATTATTATTATTATTTCTAGTATTTTATATAAAAATTTTAATTGTTTTTATATTTTAAAATAATAAGCAATATTACTATGTGTATAAACGAAATATATATATATATATATATATATATATATATATATATATATATATATATATATATATATATATATATATATATATATATATATATATATATATATATATATATATATATATATATATATAGCCTAACTTGTATGTAGAATATAAATTATTATATTTAAGGTGTAGTTATCACTTAATTAATAGAAAAGGCAAAAACCTTTAACTTATGCTATAGATTATATATATATATATATATATATATATATATATATATATATATATATATATATATATATATATATATATATATATATATATATATATATATATATATATATATTTTTATATATATTATAAATATTATAATTAATAAAAAAAAAATATATATATATATATATATATATATATATATATATATATATATATATATATATATATATATATATATATATATATATATATATATATATATATATATATATATATATATATATATATATATATATATATATATATATATTAGGAGTTATTATTTATTGCTATATAGATCACATGCTTTTTAAAAATCTTACGAATAATGTAAACTATGCCTCTAACAAAGCTTATTATTATTATTATTATTATTATTTGGTAGTAGTTTGGGAATATATATATATATATATATATATATATATATATATATATATATATATATATATATATATATATATATATATATATATATATATATATATATATATTAAATTTTTTTTTTTTTTTTTTTTTTTTCCTAGGATCAGTGTCTCTCTCTCTCTCTCTCTCTTTCTCTTTTTCGAACCTTTTTTTTTATTTATTTATTTGTCTAATTCTCTTCTTCATTCTTATTATTTTTTTTATTTAATCAATTAAATTGCTTATATATATATATATATATATATATATATATATATATATATATATATATATATAATATATATATATATATATATATATAATATATATATATATATATATATATATATATATATATATATATATATATATATTATATATATATATATATATATATATATATATATATATATATATATATATATATATATATATATATATATATATATATATATATATATATATATATATATATATATATATATATATATATATATATATATATATATATATATATATTATATATATCTATCTACTTTTTCTTCTATGTATCTCCTATCTCTTTGAAATTTTCTTCTATATTTTACTAATTCTTTTTCCCTATGCAGTTTTAATTTTTTTTTTTTTTTTTTTTAATAAATTTCGATTTTTTTTTTCATTTTATTTTTTATTACTTAATTTTCTCCAAAAATTTTGCACATTTTTTTTTATATGTTTTTTTTTTCTATGTCCAACTTTTTCTATTATGACTGCCTTATAGGTAATGACTTTTTTTTTCTTTCTTTCTTTTATTTCCTTTTTCATCTCTCTCTCTCTCTGTTTTTTGCATCTTTCTCATCTAATTCCCCTCCCCCCCCTTTTTTGGACTATATCTTTACGTGAAAATGTGTATAACTATAACTAGTATTATCTTCAATTTTGTAAAGATACATAAACGAAAGAGTTTAGTTTTATCTCACAATATGTCCACTTCTGGAAGGTCTCTCTCTCTCTCTCTCCCTAAAATAACAATAAACAATGTTCTGTCGAAACAAAACAAGAATGATGCTCCATTTTTAATAAATTTCGAAATTAATTAATTATAATTATATTTTAAAATTTTAGAGAATTTATTATTATAATTATATAATTATACAAAAAAAAATCTGTACTGTAGATATTTTATTTGGTTATAGGTAAATAATCTTCCTTTTCCTTTGTTTCATTAACGGTTTATTTCGTTGGGACATATTGCCAACTTTCAAAATTATTATTATTAATAATAAAAAAAAAAAAAAAAAAAAAAAATAAATAATTTTATATATATTATATATATATATATATATATATATATATATATATATATATATATATATATATATATATATATATATATATATATATATATATATATATATATATATATATATTATATTATATATTTATTTATAATTATATTTGGCAACTTCTTTGTTTACAAAAAAATTAGCAAAAAATACACAATTTTTGTCAAAATATTATAGAATATAGAAGATCAAAATTTTATTTTTGGCCAGGTTAGCCCTTTCATATATCATTTTTGAGTTTATAATTTTATTCTACTAACAAATAAAACTAGTTTATTAATAAAGAAAAATTACCCACATCGATAAATTAAAATTTCAAAACTAATAAATTATTTTTTTTTTTAATTCTTAACCCCCCACCCCCCTCCTTCAGTACTTTGGTGGCATAATTTAGGGAGCAAATTACAATATAATTGTTTCCTTCATAATATTATTAAACCTGAGATAAATTATAATTTATCAAGATAAATTATAATTTATCATTCATTTTATTATTACTTTTATAATTATAATTAACAACAATTTTAGTTTGTAATTATATATATATATATAATATATATATATATATATATATATATATATATATATATATATATATATATATATATATATATATATATATATATATATATATATATATATATATATATATATATATATATATATATATATATATATATATATATATATATATATATATATAGTTAGAAGCCATTAAAAGAACTGACAAATCCTTACAAAGTCCCTGTATCTTAAACCTAATTACATACACTAAACGGTATTAAAAGGATTAACAGGTATTACAGGGTTCCTGCATTTTAAACCAAAATTAAATATACAAAATGGTATTAAAAGAATTACCAAGTATTCTACAGGGTCCCTGTATCGTTAAACTAAATCTGACACACAGAAAGTCATTTAAAAAAAAAAAAATTTAACGAATTTTGCAAAATCCTTGAATCTTAAAAGCGTTAATTCTAACATACAATGAAATACTTAAAACACATCAATCATATCTTATGATTTAAACGTCATTTATCCTTCCTTCCGATTGGTTATAATTAATTAATTTCTCACTTTAAAATATATATCTAAAAACTTTACTCAAGAGACTTTACAGTTGCCAGTTAGTCTCTTTTAAGTACTAAAAGTTGGTATCGTTACATTAGTTTTGTATTATTTCTCGATTTAAATGTGGGTGCAGATTTATTAACACTATAAAAAAAAGATATTAAACTTTTCTACTTGACATCTTTTTTTAAAAAAGACTTTCGGCTCATTACTGATTCCCTTGAAATTTGGTTATTTTGTTTTCTATGAATCCAATATTTAGGAAGCAATTATTATTTTATCTGATTTGAAGAAAAAAA
>SEYY01020682.1:0-10000 GCA_009176605.1 Armadillidium nasatum | reverse complement strand
AGTTAAGAAAGGAGCAGATATTTTCTCTATATTGTATAAGCAAGCTTCTTTAAGTTCATGAATGTCATGGTTTCCAATGTGTTGAATTTACGTGAGGCTCTTGGGGTGATATACTAACTTAAATCTGAGATGAGACTGGTGTAAAAGAGTTTGTGATGGAGACATAGTTATGTCTACCTAAGGATATGCGTGAGCAGACTCTGAAAAGAATTAGTTTTTCAAATACTTTTGAAACTGGAGGAAATTGATATTGGTGCAAAAAAGCAGCAGGATAATTTGGGTTTTGATTTTAGAATTGGTATTAAATGGGTGTATTTCCAGCAAAAGGGGTATCTAACCATACATCGTTAAATATTTGTGCTATATATATATATATATATATATATATATATATATATATATATATATATATATATATATATATATATATATATATATATATATATATATATATATATATATATATATATATATACTTACCACCTCTGGGTTGAACCACTGTCTGTTGCAAGTGAGAAATAACGTATCAGATTTTTTATCGTTGGACCATCCGACCATTTTGAAAGGCTAAAAAAAAAAAAAAATAATGTAAAATAAAATAAAATAAAATAAAATAATTTTGTTCCCATCAAGGCAATTTAACTATCCCTCGATCTTCAGATTTTAAATTATTTTATCATATAAAATTACTATTTATTATATAAACCATATACTTTATTAGATTTATCATTCTCGATCTTGTAATAATAATAATAATAATAAATTAATGAAATAAATTATTACAGTTCAGGCAGGACGTTAATTTAAATGTACTAGTTAGATATAATTAATTAATGTTTAGTGCAAATTGAAAAAATTTAAAAAAAAAAAATAAAAATCAGGTACAAAACTAATATAATTTGTATAAAAAACATGGAGATGCGGGGCATCGATCCCCGTACCTCTCGCATGCTAAGCGAGCGCTCTACCATCTGAGCTACATCCCCTACCTGGAGGTGCCGGGTATCGAACCCGGGGCCTCTCGCATGCAAAGCGAGCGCTCTACCACTGAGCTACACCCCCAACATAAAAATAAAAACTGAATATAATTAAAATTTAAGACTATATATATATATATATATATATATATATATATATATATATATATATATATATATATATATATATATATATATATATATATATATATATATATATATATATATATATATATATATATATATATATATATATATATATATATATATATATAATATATATATTAGAGGAAAATTTTCTACGATGAATGTTTTGGAATTTATGGAGCCTACTACTACTACTACCATATATGCAAAGTAAGAGAGATAGTTTCATATCATTTATTTAGATTCCAATAAAGCTCAAGATGGAGTGATGCACAATTTATCGTAATATTTTATGGGTGAAAAAAAATTTCTAACTAGAAAGGGAAAAAAAAAAATTAGTTTTAATTAACAGGATAATAATTATGTATAATGGTCATAAATCACTATGGGAACTGATAAAAAAAAAAGATGTTTCTCAGACCCAGTTTTGGACACAAATCTTTTAATAATCTAAATGATGATGATATTAAATTGACTCCCTCTGTTGTTGCAATGACAGATGGCAACCAAATTTCAGTAGCAATATTTGAAAGGTTGCCTGCTTCACACTTGTAACGCAAATGATTATTATTATTATTATTTTTTTTTTTTAATGACATAGATGAGAAATAGTTAGAGACTGACTTGGGTGTGGTTCGTTTAGCAATTTGAAAGTGTCAAGAGCCATTCTTTGGACCTAAAATTATTTTAGCAAATTACTAGAGTCCATAAATGGTAATATTGCTGCTATAAGAGCAAAGATGTGATAAACAAATTCTGTGACAATTTTAGTACGTTGTAATTCAATATTGAGTATAAGTTTGAACTTTTAATTAGGGAAACTGATATAATTGGCTTTTGCCTAAGGAAATTAATATACTTAGTCAATATACGAGTGCAAAGCCGAAAAAAATTTGTTAATTTGTAAATAAAGACGTTTTCTATTCCTCCACAATCATAAAAATTTAGATATGAGCCATTGTCGTAAGGGCTTTTTTTTAAAGGCTTATTATATATATATATATATATATATATATATATATATATATATATATATATATATATATATATATATATATATATATATATATATATATATATATATATATATATATATATATATATATTATCTCAACAATTAGCACAATAGAACAGTTTTATCAAAATTTTCTAAAATATCTTGTTTCGAGTCAGCTGATTCATTTTCAACATGGTGGTTGTATTCCCAAAGCATTCAACTAATAAAGGGATCATTTATTATTCTGCTATAAGAGAACTGTAAGAAGCGAAAAGAAAATTATAAAGCCTATTAAATTAAAAAAAAAAAAAAAAACTGAAGAAAGTATTTTCTAATAGGCTTTAATTATAGTGATATACCTATGTATACGAGTATCCATTTTAAATTCGAATAATAGTAAATAAAATTTTCAAATTCGAATAATAGTAAATAAAATTTTCAAATAATTTTGAACATTTTAGTATATTTTAACACCGTAATTAAAATAAATTTTAATAATGGAACATAAAATGTCACAGAATTGTTGAATAAATTAATGGCGGCCACAAAAATAAAATGTCCTTACAATCGGTTTGTTTACATC
Source organism: Armadillidium nasatum (assembly GCA_009176605.1). NCBI lineage: Eukaryota > Metazoa > Arthropoda > Malacostraca > Isopoda > Armadillidiidae > Armadillidium > Armadillidium nasatum. The sequence continues at coordinate 7,296 of SEYY01020682.1, read as the reverse complement.
TAATAAATCTTTAGGAGAAATTTAGTCAAATACGTAGGATTCTAAATAAGATAATAGTGACGTAATTTTTCCCGGGAAAATTGGCGTTTTCGAGCGTCAAAAGTGACGAATAGAACGCTGTTTTCTCCTAATTTGTTTAGAATTCTAAATATTTAGTAAAACTTGGACGAATAGAAAATAGCTTAAGATAAAATTGAAAAACTTGGGCATGATTTAGAGGTAAAGATTCCTTATGGGGTATATTATTCAGGTTTATAAAATCTTTTTCTTTAAAGATCTTTATACTAGACCATAACTGGAAAATTAGAAGCCACAACAGAAAAAAAATTAATTATTTTGTTAAAATTTAGTTAAAATCAACATTGCTTTATATTAATGTCCAAAAAGAACGATTTTCTCAAAATATTTTATCAAATATTTTTTGCGCATTGTAACAAAAATTTTGCAACCCATAATATATATATATATATATATATATATATATATATATATATATATATATATATATATATATATATATATATATATATATATATATATATATATATATATATATATATATATATATATATATATATATATATATATGGCTTAGGTGTAGATTGTTTCTGACTTTCGATATTTTTTTTGTCAATATTTTATTTTAATCGATACTTTTATACCTATAATTTTTTTTGTAGGTTAGGCCTCTTTTACGGCAACTTCTTGTGTAGGTTAGGCCTCTTTTACGGCAACTTCGGTAGTTCAGGTTATGATAAGTCGAATTAGGTTCTGCTACAAAAATAAGTAATAATAATTGTGTGTATGTCTGGTGTAATAGCTTCTAATTCTCGCCAACGTTCTTGTTTAAGTTAGGCCTCTTCGATATTTTCGATTATCGATATTTTCTGACAATCGAAAGTCAGAAACAATCTACACCTTTACCATATATATATATATATATATATATATATATATATATATATATATATATATATATATATATATATATATATATATATATATATATATATATATATATATATATATATATATATATATATATATATATATATATATATATATATATATAATACCGTTCAAAGCTTGCTTCAAACTTTTTTACCTTTTAGGGCAAATGTCAACCTTTAAATTTAATCACTGAGAACTGGTAAATTTTTTGTTTACTTTAGAATTTATGCAAAATATCTGTCTAGGCCTTTAAGATGTTAAAGATATTTGTAATATGAAACAACTTAATAACTTAGGAAAGTTTTATTTACCTAATAATGTGGTAACCGGTTGATTCTTTGTAATTTAAAACAATAGGCCAGACAATAACTTCATCGTCAAAGTTTACTGTAACATGGTGATTGGTGAGTTGTCAGTGGCAGTAAACAAACTAAACATCATATTCGAGATTTATAATAAGTACGATATGTTAGAAAAACTGAAATATGAATCTATTTTTAAGGCGGACGTACGATGAAGTAATTTTTTAAGTGTGTGTGTGTGTGTGTGTGTGTTTGTTTTAATTCCTATTTTAATTAAGTGATAAATTTTGGGGTTTGAGGAAACTACTTTGTCATTTGTTACAAAAAAATCGGTTTCTTTTAGAAACATTCAAATTAAAGAAGTAAAAATTTAAATTTTAGATATAAATCGTGCCTGGATCTTGGATCTTGCACCAAGGTTTAGAGTTAAAAGCAAACAGAAAATTGGTACTGATTTGATTGGTATGGTGCTAATCAAAGTTCAAAATTGTTTTAAAAGAAATCCAAAGATAGTAATAATTCGTTGGAAGTCTTAGTGGTTGAAAAGTCATGTTATTACAGGAGTTGTTGTTGACTGGTAAATGTAGATAAATTGTTGTTTCTCACATTCAATTGGAAGTGTTGGTAAATGAAATAGTTTCATTGGCTCTTTCTTTTTGTGTCTGAAGGATTGTTCAGTATCTTAAGTGGAATGTTTTAATATGCATTTTTTTAGAAGATAAAACCGATTGAGATTTGATTAAACAAACAAACAAACAAACAAAAAAAAGATTTGTTGAACTTGCCTGAAACTACTTGTATACGTCCAGAGTCAAATGCTCAATGCTAGAGCTACTTCACCAGTTTAATTATATCTGGTTTATCGTACGTTCCTTCTTATAATCTTGTTATATCATAAAATGCTTTTTCGAATTAATATATATTTTATCAATATCATAAATTTTCGAATATTGAATTCCGAATGAAGATTTTGATTTTTCTGCAAAAAAAAGATATTTCCTATAGAAGAAAAGTATTGAAGTTTTCTGAAGTTTTAAAATGGTACTCAGTACCGTATTTGATTTATAATACTGGAAGAAACCTTACAAACTGAATGATAGTACTGTCAGAAATTTTAGAACATGAAACCCGTAAGTTACCTTAGTCTCGTTACCAACAACTTGACATTGTCTGGTACAAATAGTACCAACAGCTTAACATTGTCTGGTATAAAGACTTTGTACTACTTTAAATGGTAGGACTATACATGGCTAGAGTATCTATCTATCTTTGCTTTGTCTTCAAGGCTACCAAATAATTGAAATTAAAAAAAATATTTACCCCTATTAAAAGAAAGCTTTAATTCAAAAAACTATTGAATTATGGTAGCCTATTTGTCCTGTTAAAAAGGTTAATAATAATAATAATAATAATAATAAATAATATATCACGCATTATTTAATTTCAAAAAACCGAATATGGAATGAATTCTGTTTTAATAATATATATATATATATATATATATATTATATATATATATATATATATATATATATATATATATATATATATATATATATATATATATATATATATATATATATATATATATATATATATATATATATATATATATATATATATATATATATATATAATATATATATATATATATATATATACATATATACATATATACATATATACATATATACATATATACATATATACATATATACATATATACATATATACATATATACAATATATATATATATATATATATATATATATATATATATATATATATATATATATATATATATATATATATATATATATATATATATATATATATATATATATATATATATATATATATATATATATATATATATATATATATATATATATATGAATTAGATTATTTCATTAATGTCACTCAGTTTACGAGTGAAAATGTATCCTGATGTAAGGATTTTTACAGAATCAATATAAGGAGTTTTGTTGACTCTCTATATTGAGATGTTAGTTTTTTAGTTATTTTTTGGAGGCAATATTCTTTTGGAGACTAGGGTTAGTCGTTTATATAAATATAGAATATTTATATAAACGGAGATGATACACCGAAAATAAGCTTTGAGAAAAATTGTATTTTTCCCACTGCCTGAAACGAATATAGTAAACCCGTTTAAAGCCTCCAAGAATATGTATTTTAATAGTTAACAAACGGAGCTTTCAAAGATTTGACGAATATGAAATATTAACGCGAAAGGCTCCGAATGCAACTTATATAACTTCAAGAATACCCCTGGCTTCAAACCAACTACCTGCCTGTTATTTGACAGAATAAACGACACGGCAAGCAATCGGTCAATCTCCAAGAATATTCTATCAGTTATTAATTGCAAATTTGAACTCTTTGAATGGTACGAAACTTTAAAAGATGTAAACACAATCGTTGAGAACGTAAATTAGAACAAATCCAGACACCATGAAGTATCATAAAAAAGTGATAGAATTCAAAAATGGCAACCTCTGACTTTAACCACCAGTCTCTAGAAATATTAGCCTCATTTTAACTAGAATAATTTTTAAACTGGCAACTACCAATTATAATTTTAATATCCTCCCCGGGGGGGGATGGCATCTGTCCTCTTCTGGGCAGATGTCAATTTAAATACAAATATACATCAAATGTAGAAAAGATCTACTCAGATTCTTCTGAAGAATCATAGATTAAGAATTTCTTCCTAGCTGCTTCAGCAGCTTTTCTTACAGGACGAATATTTTTAACAGGAGCTGAAGTACCTCCAGCATTCATCACAGACGACGAAGGGGGGTCAACCCCTCCAGGAAAATTAACTGAAGGACTATCTGAAGGAATGACAGGTGTATTATCCGACGAAGTTGGTTTAGAACCACTGTGAGTCAGGGATAGCTCCAGAGGGTATAAATGTTTAACTGGTATACTGGGTACAAATTGACTTGCCCTCCTGGAGTCCTCACATATACAGATCTGACCTTTTGGTCATCTCCATACAGTAGTTCATGAACCACCCCCATTTGCCAATAGGGACGATCCTTTACTGGACACTTAATAAGAATAACATCTTTTTTGATGAGATTATCCCATTTCGTCTGATAGAGATCTATACAGGTCTCTCTCAGACTAAGAATATACCCGCTATACCAGCGGGTACGAAATTCTTCGAACTTCTCCGAAGAATACTTCAAAGATTTCATAAGCTCTCTTTGAGCTGAAGATGAATCCCAGAACTGGTTCTCTGAACCAGCTCCTGACAAAGCCATGGCAGTCTTTGCAAGAGGCTTCAAAAAATCGTGGGGAGTGAGTAGCACTACTTCATTTGCACTTGTAGAGTAAGTGAGAGGGCGCGAATTTATTGCATCAGCAATATATGATAGAATAGTCAGAAAATCAAAATAGTTTAATGAACGCCCTATGGTTTTAAGGCAGTCCTTCACCACCCTGATCATTCTCTCCCACATACTGCCCACCCAAGGACTATATAGTGGGATTCGCTTGTGAGATATCTGATTTTTTCTGAGAAATTCACTCCCATTTTCAGAAACTAAGAATGTTTCTATAAAATCAGTGCCCTGACTGAATGACCGAGCGTTGTCACTATACAAACAGTCGGGCACACCAAAGCGATTCACGAATCTCTGAAACGACTGAACGAATGATTTGGATGACATGTCGTCTATGAGGTCCAGATATATGGCACGAATATTCAGGCACGTGTAAATGAGAATAAACATTTTTTGTGCCGGAGCAGAGCCTTTAACTTTGACCCACCAATGTTTGGTATAATAAATTCCAACATGGCCAAAAGGTCTGAACAATTCTACTTGTGATTTAGAAAAATTTTTAAAGCGCGGATAGCGATAAGCAAAGTTATTGAATTTTTTGCAGATAATACATTCCTGCAAGACATTTTTGATGGTGGTTCTGGTGCCAAGGAAAATCTACATGGTACTTTCCGTCCCTGAATTCAATAGCTTCATGGAATTTAGAAATATAATATTCATCGATGGAGCCCTGATCCCTCTCCTCATTAATACCCAAAGACTCTAGTTTATAGAGATTTTCTAGACCCAAGTCCAGTTCTGCTTCAGGATGTGTATGAAGCATAGGGTCAAAATAGGATGGAACCGGGTCAATGATCATGTTTACTACAGAAGCAGGGACATTTTTCACAGATCTACGCAGAGTGGGTTGTATGGAGAATTTCTCCTTCTGTCAAAAAGGTTTGACAGGAGAACTTTTAGTTTTTGAAGTATCTGACTTCTTACCAAAGATTTCTGCCTCCTGGGAGGGTGTCAAAAAAGATTTGACAGGCCCGAAAGGCACGAACCCGTGACAGGTGTCAAGAGCACTGCCTCTAATACATTTGACTGTTTTCAGATGCTTTAAAAGATGAATTGCATCTATGCCCAGCAATCCCTCTATATTTGTCACCTTGTCACTGTGCAGGTCTTCATAGTGAGTATCTGCTATTTTATAGCCATTTTGGGATATGTTATGAATAGCTCCTCTTAAACCTTTGACTTCAAAGCTGACATCCAGCTGTGGGTCAATATTGACTGGGAGACTATGAAACTTTTTCCCACAGCAAATACCCATCTCTAAATTTAATGATCTTAACGTCCTTACTTCCTCTCCTAGGAATGTTTTAATCCTATTATCGAAGGAAGGCAAGGATTGAATATTAATACCCAACTTGGTAAGAATACTACTATTAAAATATGTATGTTGCGAACCTAAGTCCAACAGCATACGGACAGGGACGATTTTGTTCCTTTTTCTTTACTCTAATAGAGATGGTAGGCAGAATATTCTGAGATGTAGCAGTGCCTGCATTTATACCTATGTGGCTACTGCTAGCCAGATTATTTTCTGCAGAACTGGAAGGTGACTGGGGACTATCATTAGAGGAACCACTGGAGACCTCTGAATTACGAGAATAACATAGAGCAGAAATATGTGCTCTATTTCCGCATTTTCCACATGGACTGCTAAGTCCATATTTCTTTGCAGGACATTTATTCGATAGATGTTTTAAACTAGAGCAGTTAAAACACATGTTTAACTCTCTGCAACGTTCTCTCCTTGTTTCAGGAGAAGAATATTTCTCGCAAGAAATCATTCTATGTTTCCCTTCACAGAATTTACAATTTGAAGGAGGTGAATGAGAAAACTTTTTCTTCACCTTTTCATTTGGAAATGCTTCAGCTCTTTTGTCAGCTTTAGAATATTTCGACTCCTCCTCTTCAGAGGAGACAGAAGCATTATAAGAGGATGACTTTTTGTCATTCTTACTTTGCTTCCGACCTTCAGAATGTTTTTCCTTTTTAGGGGAAGCTTGATTTTTATCTCTACCCTTTTCGATTGATTTTAAGACACGACCATAATTATCTAGAATATGGTTTAGGGAGGGATACTCTTCCTGTGTCAACAATTCTAAGCTCTCTCAAGAAATTGGAAGGGAGCTTGTCGACTATTAGGTGGCTCATAAGTTTACAGCCAGCCGACGAAACGTCGAAAAAGTTTAACCCAAACTCATTGAGCTCGTGAAGGTTTGCTCTCACTTCCGACAAGAATATTCGAATATTTTCCAGATTTTTATTATCTAGATTTGGAGCAGAATCTATTTTATGAAATAAGGAGTCGACTATATATGACTCGTCTAAATAAAGATTCTTTAAGATGTCCAATGCCACCTCCAAATTTTCATCCACATTGGGCAAGTGCTCGATGTCTTTAAGAGCATTGCCCTCCAAAAGAGATTTCAAATATTGAAGCTTGGCAGCATCAGAAACATCCTTCCTTGCCCCATAAATATTCTGGAATGAGAGCAAGAATGAACGGAAGGAGTAACGATCTCCTTCACCTTTGAATACTTGACATTTAATAGCAGGGATTTTAATCTCCTGCTTTGAAGCTTGAATATTCTTCAGAATATTCTGCATATCAACTCTGGACATCGAATCATCCCGAGAATGCTCCGACGCAGGTGAAAGAGAACAAGTCTTTTGATCA
>SEYY01020681.1:87500-92500 GCA_009176605.1 Armadillidium nasatum | reverse complement strand
ATATATATATATATATATATATATATATATATATATATATATATATATATATATATATATATATATATATATATATATATATATATATATATATACTCGAAAAACATGTCCCAACGGAAAAGTGGCAACAGTGTTGAAGCGAATTTGTTTATTCCTATTCTTAGGAAAATAAATATAGTGAAGTAACTTTCTTATAAATATACTGCAGGGAAACGGGTTTTTTATTGAATGATTTCTGAGAGATGATCAAGTGAATTTGAGTAAGCTGAATACGAATTTCAACTCGGTTTCGTTCTATCATGTCCTGATTCTTAACAACAGACTATGGGTCATTTTCATTATTTTCAAATTAGGACAAAAAAAAAGTAAGTTATGTATTAAGAAATAAACAGTTCAAACTGCAGTATAATTATATAATAACGATAGAAATACCTAAAAAAAATAATGATAATTTTATTTTGGCAAAAATTTTCTTTTGTTAAGACTATCTAGCGTATCTGCTTGTTGATGTAAGGTTTCTTTTTTAAGCAACAGCAGTAATCACCCATCATATGTGAATCACAGTGCCCTTGATCCCGTTCATTTATAATGTTGTTATCTTGGTGGATCTCTCCCCTTGTTCGTTACTTATCACCAAAATTACTTGGAAATTGTTCAAGGTGGCTATTTTACAAAATATGCATTTTACTCTCATATTGCACCTAACTCTTTGTAGTCCAAATTATTTTTTTTTTTTTACGATTTCTTCGAAGTTATATACCCTATGACTGCCTAAAATGTTTTCTACCAAGTCTGCAAATGAAAACCAAGCATTTATTCATGACATTAGGAAACTGTTGTCTTTAATTAATGTTCTTATTTGTGGTCCGACAAAAATTCCAACCTTGATTCTTTCATAACTCAAACTTGCTAATTTTGAAATTATGTATTTAAATCGCTCTCCTTTCGTATCTAAAGCTTTTACATATTGTTTAATGAAGCCTAGTTTGAAATGCAAATAAAATATGATTTTATTTCAATTCACTAAATGGAGATTAATTATATTTTTTTTCTCCGACAATAGAGAAGTTCGTGCTGTATTTGTTTGAAATAATGTTCTGCCTTGACTCTGCTTTCCCATAATCAAAAGAAGCAGTAATATTTATTAGTATATCCTCCTTATTGTCCTAAAATTAACCATTTTAAAGTCAACACATATGTTAATAGGGATTAAAAATGATACCAGTAAAACTATTTTTAGGGTGTTACATATAAAAAATAAACATAATACAACAATACAAACCATAACAATACGTACCATAATTTCTAAATAATAACCAATAGTTGCATACGTGTAACTGCAAAAAGGCTTTGAGAATATTGAGGAAAACCTTTTTATGAATAAAATGAAGGAGAAATGTTGATGAGCAAAATCAGGACCTAATAGAGTCAACCAGAGTTAAAATTCGCGCTCAGCACACACAAATTAACCATAATTCAGTGTCAAATCTAATTCAATAGACAAAAAATTGAAATTTGTTCCCCATTGATAAATGTTTTTTTTTTGGTGTAGAAAATTTCATTGGTGACATTCGTTGGGACATTTTTTACGGTTTATATATATATATATATATATAATATATATTATATATATATATATATATATATATAATATATATATATATATATATATATATATATATATATATATATATATATATATATATATATATAAAGAAAAACATATAACATTACATATAAGTTAATTTGTATTCATAAGTAGGTGTGTGTGCTTAGGTTGTTTTATTTATATCTCGAATATTAAATTAAACAAAGACTATCTGTTTTATTTCTTCCGCATACGAGTACATATTTATACAAAGCTGTTAAGGCTTTTTAAATAATTTTATTACTCGTAAGGAATACACAAGTGGATTCTTACCTTGCATATATGACATGAATAAAGTTTAGCTTCCTCCTTTTCAAAATGAACAAGAAGAGTATGCATTAAAACATGAGCGAGGAGGTCGTTCGAGAAGGAGCAGAGATCGCATTTGTATATTCCGTCGAGTAGGGAGATGACTTGTGAACAGCTTTTACGATGGGCCGTCAAATCGGCTCTTAGTGGAAAGACGAGACCGCAGTGAAAACATGGGGTGAGTTCCTTTCTATGTTCGTCGTTCATGTGTTGACGAAGAATTGATATATTTGCGACGTCTACGTAACAAATACTGCATGTTCGTTCATTCGGTTTTCCTTTATATTTATCGATTATAATTCGATGATCGACTGAGTGTCGATGAGCATCTGCTTTTGAACTAGTGTCGAATTTTAGACCACATACGAAACAAAAATAAGATGAAGAACAGTTGATCTTATGTTCTTTCTTGAGATGTAGTCGAACAATACGTTCGGTTGTTCCTTGGTAAGAACACTCGGGACATTGAGACAATCGTTGATTAACGAGTTGAAATGATTTTTCTTCGTGGAAAACTCGTCTATGATTTTGGTATGCTTTATTATATCGAAAAGCTTGATTGCACAAAATACATAAAATTTCTATTTTGTAAGTCAGAACAATTTGGCGAACTTGAAAGATTTCATAGCGAACATTCTTTCTGTGCTGAGATACTTGCAAATGTCTTTGAAGATCGCGTAAACTGTACAAGTCAGTTTCATCTGGACAAGCAGAACAAGAAAAGATGATTCTAGTCTGAGAAGATTGACACTCATCCTCATGAAGATTAAAATGAGCTTCAAAATCATCATGAGAATTGGTATAAAATTTGCAAGGTTTACAAAGGAAATAGGAAGTCTTAATAAAAGGTTCAATATTTTTTAATATAATATTGTCATATTTCTTTCTAATTTCATTATTTGGTTTTTGATTAAATTCCAATTCATTATGAATATGAGCCAAAGACGCAAAATGTTGAGATGAGTAGACAATTGAAAATGAAAGTCTACAAATTGGGCATAAAATTTTTGTGTATTTGCTCTTGTTCAGCTTTTCTTCAGGGTCGCTTTCGTCACTCATTTCCGCATAAATTGAAGGAGCAATTTTTTCTTCAGAATCGACCTTCATTTCTGCTTCAGGAATATTTGACTCAAGAGTTTTACTAACCTTCCTTTTATTTCTTTTGTTTTTAATGAGAGAAATCTTTTGCTTCAAGAATATTTGAGCTTGTTGCTTTGTAGCCCTTATAGGTCTTTTATTCAATGATTCTGAATTGTTTTCTTGGCAAATTTTTTTATCTTTAATAAAATGAAACTCGGAATTTAAATGCCTTTCGTAAGCCGCTTTTCCTTTTAAAGTTTTACTGCATGATTTACAATCGTAATCTTCGTCTAAATTATATTTGTTGCTATCTATCATTCTTTTCCCTGGTAGCCATTTACCTTTCGTATAAGATGGAGGTGGAGGTTGAAATGACTGTTGTTCTATTGCGTTGTCATTTAACTCGTCAAAATCATCTTGACAATCTTCTTCTACAGAGCGCGGTGAAAATATCCATTTTCCAGATTCCCTTAGATGTGGATCGGTTCCAGGTGGCCATTTACCACCAGTATAATGACTTGGTGGTCTTGAATCATCATAATCTTCGTCGTCTTCTATATCAAGTTCATACTTCATAATCTTTTTAGTAACATTACTTGTAAGTTCAAGCGAAGATAGGAAGTCATTCTGACGTATATCTTCTTGCTTCGAAAAATCTACAGCATCATTTGAACAAGAATTTTTAGTACTGCATTCAGGAATATTTGTATCATCAAGTTTGCTTTTGGTTATTTCTTCCTCATAGTAATTTTGTTTCTGAAAACTTCGTCGCTCAGCCTCATCAATTGAATTTGAAAGTAATTTTGATTTATAGGGATTAGATTTGGAGTGGTTGTCACTACCTAAAAAACTTTCACTTTCGGATACAGAATATATTTCTGGAGATTTATTGTCAAAATTGCTTACTTCCCCCATATACTTGTTTGCGGTTTGAGATAAATAATTCCCATGAACGATATCCTGATTATTTTTAAAGGATTCGTTAAAGGATTCAAAGGACCTGAACAATGATATACCAGAAGGTTCTTGGTGTTCTTGATGAAATATATCACTGGAAGAACTGTAGTTATTTGGGGTAGCAAACATTTCCTTTCTAGATGGCTCAGTACCAGAATTCCTGTAATCGATAAATATAGGTTGATCTCTATTCGAAATAAAGTGATTTTGATATGTATCTATATCTCCATAAGTTTCACTGTAAGATTCGCTATTGTAAGTCTTACACAATTTGCTAGATTCTTTTTGCTCTGCAGAATTCGAGTCAAGGGAAGATGAAGAAGGAAACAGAATAGTGGCACTGTGCCCAGCAGAATGAAAGTTCCTTTTCGTATTTGTAGATAAATCGATAACGTCATCTGAAAAAGTTTCAGAGACACGCGTCTCAACTTGAGGCTTTTCGCTAATTCCATAACGTTCGCCCACCTCAGAATCACGGGTTAAATGAGCCAAATCTGTTGGTGAAGAGGAGTAAGGTTCTTGACATTCATTCTTACGATGAAGAACATAATTATCTAATCCAATTATTGTATTTTTGCATCTTATACACAAATGTTTATCATCTTCTAAATACTTGTTTGGATGTTCCATGGTAATTGAGTAAATTGTGTATCTCTAATGCTTCAATAATTGTTAATTTAGATTTTCATTATAGGCCTACTTTGATTTTTTTATTTTTAGTATAGAAAAAGATAGTAAAAATTTTATATATATATATATATATATATATATATATATATATATATATATATATATATATATAATATATATATATATATATATATATATATATATATATATATATATATATATATATATATATTAGTGATGGCATCCGCATCCGCAATGCGCGGATGCGGAACATCCGCACAAAAAATCAACATCCGCATCCGCATCCGCATCCGCCATTTTCGAAAATTCAACATCCGCATCCGCATCCGCACTTTCGGAAATTCAACATATATCC
>SEYY01020681.1:80000-82500 GCA_009176605.1 Armadillidium nasatum | reverse complement strand
TATATATATATATATATATATATATATTATATGGTTTTCTGTAGTATATATATATATATATATATATATATATATATATATATATATATATTATATATATATATATATATATATATATATATATATATATATATATATATATATATATATATATATATATATATATATATATATATATATATATATATATATATAATAATTAAATGATTGTTTATTCGGTCATTTGTATTTTAATACAGATATCGATTTATTTTGTACAAAATTAATGTAATTTTTTTATTTTTTTTCATTCCTTGGCATTTAATAAGTGCAAATTTTTGTAATAAATAGTTACCATTTATTATTATTATTATTATTATTATTATTATTATTATTATTATCGATTTAAATAAAATGGGTTCGTTTATATATAAATCAATGTCGTACTCCTTGCTTAAAGCAAGCACATGGCCTTTCCTTGTTTCTTGTTTTAATCTAGTTTTTATATATTTCTTTTTTTTTTTTTTTTTTTTTTTTTTTTTAAATTATAATTTATAAACATTCTTAATTTATTTACCATAAATATATATATATAAATATCACTTTTCGAAATGTTATTTTTTACTTAATTTTATGATACACTTTCCTATATATATATATATATATATATATATATATATATATATATATATATATATATATATATATATATATATATATATATATATATATATATATATATATATATATATATATATATATATATATATATATATATATATATATATATATATATATATATATATATATACTGGCTTTGGAACGTTTCCAAATAAGGTTGTGACGTCATATTTCATGTATTATTTTTGTAGTACCAATCTTTTATTATTCCAATAAATGAATGGAAGTTTTTATGATCTATCCTTTATATTTGCTTACTTAAGCAAAAAACTGCCTATTATGTGTATGGGTCAAAGTCCCCCTTCTCATTGTAGCATCATATATATATATATATATATATATATATATATATATATATATATATATATATATATATATATATATATATATATATATATATATATATATATATATATATATATATATAATATATACAAGATCCAGCTGGTGAACTCGCCTTCCAATTTTCTATCCAGAACAACCTTGAGCAGTTGGTGCAACTCCCTACCCGTATCCCTGACCGTCTTGGTGATGAACCCAACATTCTAGACCTTTTTCTAACTTCTAATCCTTCTCCTTATACTGTTAAACTCTTTCCTCCTCTGGGTTCATCCGATCACCTTCTTATCTCCGTATCTTGTCCTGTCTCTTCAAGTCTTCCGCAAGAACGACCCCCGCCATCGGCGAGGAGACGTTTCTGGCATTTCGGTGCCACTAATTGGTCTGACTTGCGGTCGTACTTTTCTGATTTTCCATGGAATGATTACTGTTTCCGTGGGAGGGGTCCCTCGGAGTGCGCTGAGCGCATAACTGAGGTGATTCTCTCTGGCATGGAGGCGTACATTCCATATTCTTTCCCTTCTACTAAACCTAAGTAAACCTTGGTTTAACTCTGCTTGTTCTCGTGCTATCCGCCGCAGGGATGCTGCCTTCAGGGACTACCGTCGTCTTCAAACTCCAGAATCTCATGCAACTTATATTTCATCCCGGAATCGTGCAAAATCTATTCTTCGAGATACTAAAAACTCTTTTCTCCTTCGCAAATGCAATAATCTTTCTGGCTCCTCTTCCTCTCGCCCTTTCTGGCATTTTGCAAAAAATGTCAACTCTAACTTTGCTTCTTCCTCTTTCCTCCTCTAGTATCTTCTGACGGTACAACTGCCGTTTTGCCTTCCTCTAAAGCTGAACTCTTTGCTCAAACTTTTGCCTTAAATTCAACCTTAGACGATTCCGGAGCTGTTCCTACTCCTTCAACCCCCTCTAACTCATTTATGCCTAAAATTGTAATTTCTTCTAAAGACGTCACTTCTGCTCTCTCTGAGCTTAATACTAAGAAGGCGTACGGTCCTGATGGTATCCCTCCTGTGGTTCTCAAAACTTGTGCTTCCGAGCTTGCACCATGCCTTGGTAAACTATTATCGTCTATGTCTTTCTACTTCAACCTTCCCTTCTTGCTGGAAACGTGCGCTCATTCAGCCTGTGCCGAAGAAGGGGGACCCCTCTCAGCCCTCTAACTATCGTCCTATTTCTTTAACCTCCGTTCTTTCTAAAGTTTTCGAATCTATCCTTAACAGAAAGATTTGGAAACATCTCAATTCTTCTAATCTTATCTCTGATCGCCAGTATGGCTTTCGAAAGAAACGCTCTACTGGTGATCTTCTTTCCCTTCTCTCTGACTCTTGGTCCTCCGCTCTTCGGCATTTCGGTGAATCTTTTGCTGTAGCGCTGGACATATCGAAAGCTTTCGATAGAGTCTGGCACAAAGCTTTGATTTCCAAACTTCCCTCTTTCGGAATCTATCCTTCTCTCTGTGACCTTCTCTCTGATTTCCTTTCGGGTC
>SEYY01020681.1:67500-70000 GCA_009176605.1 Armadillidium nasatum | reverse complement strand
CTCGAAGGAAGCAATCAGGCAGTAGAGAACTGCGAGCTTATCAACATTGGTTAGAGCCGAGTTAACCTCGCTAAAGGGCGCGCTGTCACGTTGTCGACAAAGACGCTCATAAATTTTGTCAAGTTGTCTAATATCCATGGGTGAGGCTAACACCCACCGACGGTAATAGGTGGACATAATTCTAACTTGGCGGGCAGCTGAGGAACTAACGTAGTCTATATCGCTTCCCTACCATACTCGTGTGTCAATGTCACAGAGTAATGTCACCATCTTTCACTATCTTTTCTTTGCTAATGGTCATGTCGGATGCTGTTACTCATTGTTACAAACTTTTTATTTCCACGGTTTCTTACCTGCATTGGTAACTCTTTGAATTCTCCATTATTAGTTATTCGAAGTAACTTTCACGTATATTCATTGTGAGGTTAATTCTATTCCTTATTCTTTCTTTTTCTCCTTATTCTCTAATTCTAAGAAAAGCCGAGACTTACGAAATAAGGAATAAGATATTCATTCTCAAATTTTAATATACAAATTAATTCTCTCTCTCTCTCTCTCTCTCTCTCTCTCTCTCTCTCTCTCACACACACACACACACACACACACACACACACACACACACACACACAAACACACACACATTAACCCTGACATTAAGAGAGTTACACAAAACTTTCATATTTATAGTTATTCAGAGTCAAATAGTTCCTTTTCCCCCTGCGTCTGAGCCTATGGCAGGAGATTTATTCGATCCAATTATTTTAGGTATACCATCAATACTTGTAAATGGTAACTTGACGCTACGCTTTTCGGGGGTTTAGATTGACATATATATATATATATATATATATATATATATATATATATATATATATATATATATATATATATATATATATATATATATATATATATATATATATATATATATATATATATATATATATATATATATATATATATATATATATATATATATATATATATATATATATATATATATATATATATATATATATATATATATATATATATATATATATATATATATATATATATATATATATATATATATAACCATTGTATTATTAGAATTTATTCATTATTACGCTATTATCCTTTTTTTTTATATATATTTTGCCACAAATTTACCACCAAGGGAGCGCCTTTCTCCCTCTAAGGTCCGTTATCGATTAGTACAGCAATATATGTGATATATGACGGACATAAACACTGACGTTTGATAAATGGGCAAATATATGCACATACACGCATTATGAGAGGCCACTGTGGGGGAGGGAGAGGGGAGTAGAGTTATGGAGGGAGGTTTTATGGTATGGGTATATTGAATGCTTAAAGAGTGAGTTACCCCCCTATATATATATATATATATATATATATATATATATATATATATATATATATATATATATATATATATATATATATATATATATATATATATATATATGTGTGTGTGTGTGTGTGTGTGTGTGTGTGTGTGTGGGAGAAAGAGAGAGAGAGAAACTATTTGCTACCACCTGAACATACTAAATTTTTCACTATACTCTTTTCCCTCATATATATATATATATATATATATATATATATATATATATATATATATATATATATATATATATATATATATATATATATATATATATATATATATATATATAATATAATATATATATATTGGAAAATATTTTTTATATATTGATATTTTTTATACAGGTTCCTGTATTTATCAAATTTTCTACAAAAACTTTCAAACTTATTATTATTATTATTATTATTATTATTATTATTATTATTATTATTATTATTATTATTTTATTATTCAAAGCGATGATGTGTTCATGTTTTCATAATATTAATTATATAAATAAAAAAAAAAAAAAAAAAAAAAAAAAAAAAAAAAAAAAAAGTATATATATATATATATATATATATATATATATATATATATATATATATATATATATATATATATATATATATATATATATATATATATATATATATATATATATATATATATATATATATATATATATACTTATAACGAATATATTATGTAGTAATTGAAGGTGGTTAATAATGTATGTGTAAATGTTAAAAGCCCTTCGTTATATGGTATTGATTAAAAAAAAAAAAAAATTGCATTTTTAATGGTCTTATATTCATTAGTGGAGACCTTTAATTTTCGGTTTGTTATCTTTGTTTTATTAAACCACTTTTATTTAGTGATCTGTCCACGTAAGGGAATACATGCCTCTCTCTCTCTCTCTCTCTCTCTCTCTCTCTCTCTCTCTCTCTCTCTCTCTCTCTCTCTCTCTCTCTCTCTCTCTCTCTCTCTCTCTATCTCTCTCTCTCTATCTATCTATCTATCTATATCTTATTTCGTTCACTCTTTAATGGTTCTTCGTTCTCTATTTATCTATCTATTTATTTATTTATTTATTTCGTTTAGTCTTTCGTGGTTCTACGTTCTCTC
>SEYY01020681.1:60000-62500 GCA_009176605.1 Armadillidium nasatum | reverse complement strand
ATAACATAAATGTCCTACTGTCCATCTTAATGTCAGATGTCTTTTTTTTTTTTTTTTTTTTTTGTTGTCTCTTCCGACTGTCATTTGTCAACGTCTTTGTTACATTTCTTTTCTCTTCCGTAATTACCGTCCACTTTCGCCTTCAATTTTGAGAAGAATCATTTTTGTCATCAAAATATGTGAAAATTTTGATAGTCTATTATTATTATTATTAAAATATATATATATATATATATATATATATATATATATATATATATATATATATATATATATATATATATATATATATATATATATATATATATATGGTAAATTTGTCTTTTTTAAATCTCTCCTTGAAAACCTAGAGTATTAAGTGCAAACTACCTACTCCTACCCCTGATCGTCCTGGGGATAATCCCACTTTACAAAGAAGACCTTTTCACAATTTTTTCTAATTCTTCGTCTACTATTAAGCATATCTCTTCTATTTTTCGACCAACCTCTCATCATTGTATATTCAAATCTTCAACAGGGGTTGACCCAGCCTTCCAAGAAGAGTCATTTTGAGAAGAATCATTTTTCTTATCAAAATATATGTAAATTTTGATATTTTATTATTATTATTATTATTATTATTATTATTATTATTATTATTATTATTATTATTACCTGCTTTTAATTCCTCCCTATATTTACTATTTCATGCGGAAGTGGTTTATTGTTAATTTTCACATTTCACTTCTTTTTGGAAAACTCATTTCTTGTACTTCTAATTACAGCAGAGGAAACGTTGTTTTCAATGATTCAAAAACTCAATTCCTTCTTTAAATCTATTGGAAATAATTTACTACATAAGAACATAAAAACTATAGAGATATTAAGAGTCACAAGGGATTATCAAGACTGTCTCAGTCAAAATAATGTAAATAATTTGTCAGTCAAACATGTTATAGTAATTGTATTAACTTCATTTCATAACTATACCTCCTTCAAAATCACAAATTCAAGCCTTCGTCGGCATTAAATAGTCTGCTGCTTCATGATATCTCTAGGGAATTTAACATTGTTTCTCTTACTTGACAAGGTTGTAAGGGGTTAGATGTTTTAAGGTGTCTTCGGAAAGTCTAAGTTGATCGCTCCTTATAAGAATGTGGTTAATCCTTATTTTATGTTTGGATCACAAATTGAGTGCTTTCAGTCACTAGTTTGTCACAGTCGCGTAGAGTAGGTATTTAGCTTATCTTCTTATGAATCAATTTATCGAATGACATGCCAGTGACTATCTTTGCAGTTGTCGGTTGGTTGGTTGGTCAGATGTTCGATAGAGAAATTAAAGGAAAAAAAACTCGATTTTTGTATAAACACAAAACGAAATTTTGCCTTAGCATTTCTCTCTCTCTCTCTCTCTCTCTTTCCATTCTCTATGGCTGCGAAATAAATCATCACACTCTCAATAATAACGCTATTACAACAATCTCTGCTCTTAATGAATGTTCCAGTGGCATAACTCCTCCTTTGAGGAGAACTGGTGAGACTTTTTATGTACATACAGTCTCATCAGTTATTTGATCAACATTATCACCACAAACAACCGCTGTGCTCATTCTTACGTGAATTCCACCCTTCCTTTAAATTGCATACTGTAAAACACCGTGAATAGACATGTCGGCCATTTTTTTACGATTTGTAACTTATTTCTCCAATTCTGATTGGATTTGTGTGATCGTTTGACCACTTCTTACCAGATGATATATATATATATATATATATATATATATATATATATATATATATATATATATATATATATATATATATATATATATATATATATATATATATATATATATAATTATTTCTGTCTATTTTTAAGGTGCAGGACCTGCTTTTCATAGGTTGGAGAGCAACTGTTCTTGACGGGGTCTATAGAAAAGATCAAAGAGTGGCTTTGAGCCTTTGTAAGGGGAAAGGAGGTGTCTGGCGAGGGCAACGCCGAACAGAGGGATAATGAAACGAAAGACGAAGGCGAGTGGAGTTCGGAAAGACGTTTGATATTGTCACGTTGCAAAAAAAAAAAAAAAAAAAAAAAAAAAAAAAAAAAAATTCGTCGTGAGAAAACATCAGGAACAAATATTAAACAAATAAAAAAATGATATCAACAACAATAGCAATAACAACAACAATAACAATATCATTGATGGATAACTTATTTTTGTTAAAAAAAAAAAAAAGTGCAACAATGTGGTTCACGTAGAATTTTTATTGTGTAGTTATAAACAAATAAAAAATTAGCCCATTTTTGTGTAATAATAAAAAAACAAATTCCAAAAACAAAATCACATTTTCTCTCTCTCTCTCTCTCTCTCTCTCTCTCTCTCTCTCTCTCTCTCTCTCTCTCTCTCTCTCTCTTCTCTCTTTCTCTTTCTCTCTCTTCTTTCTCTACTCTCTGTCTTCTCCTCACTTTGTCTCTCTATCTTCCTCTTTTCCTCCCTTCCTCACTCTTCTCTTCTCTCTC
>SEYY01020681.1:20000-25000 GCA_009176605.1 Armadillidium nasatum | reverse complement strand
ATAATAATAATAATAATAATGAAATGTTTTGAATGGAGAACGAATAATAATTTGGCCTCTCTTTTTTAAGATTGATTCTCTCGCCTTCTTCTCCATCTTCTTCATCGCCTTCTTCTTCGTCTTCTCGAGTCAGACTTCATCAAAACGTATGATTGACTAAATTTATGATTGACAAACGTTAATGATTTATAAGTATTCTAGAAAATCGAATATTCTTATTTATTGTCATGACTATTTTTATTCCTATATATCGAATGTCATTCATCATGTTAAATTCTTGCCAATTACGGAGGTTATAAAACTTTATTTATTTTTTTTTACTGTCCCGGAAGGGGGTAGGGGTATGGGGGGAGGGTTTCAGAAGGTTATAAAATATATTATTGGGGGTGAGAGGGGGGGAGGGAAATTTTGCTTGAAAACTTGAAAAAGAATATAGTAATTTTTGAGTTTAAAAAAGAAGGTTGAATATATATATATATATATATATATATATATATATATATATATATATATATATATATATATATATATATATATATATATATATATATATATATATATATATATATATATATATATATATATATATATATATATATATATATATATATATTAGTGATGGCATCCGCATCCGCATCCGCATGCGCGGATGCGGAACATCCGCACAAAAATCAACATCCGCATCCGCATCCGCATCCGCATTTTCGAAAATTCAACATCCGCATCGGCATCCGCATCCGCACTTTCGGAAATTCAACATCCGCATCCGCATCCGCATCCGCACTTTCAAAAATTCAACATCCGCATCCGCATCCGCATCCGCACTTCCCCAAAATTCGACATCCGCATCCGCATCCGCATCCGCATCAGCAAATTAGAAAATATGACATCCGATCCATCACTAATATATATATATATATATATATATATATATATATATATATATATATATATATATATATATATATATATATATATGCGAATTGTAGATCAAGAGTGAGGGTGAAGAGAGAACTATCGGATTGGTTTAGCATAGGAGTGGGATTGAGACAGGGGTGTGTAATATCTCCATGTTATTTAATCTATTGATGAATGGTTTACTTAGAAAAATGGAGAGAGAAGGGAAGAGTATTACGTTGAGAAATATGGAGGGTGAATGTGAAGTGAATATTTTACCTTTTGCAGATCATGCGGCATGTGTTGGTGGCAGAATCTGGAGAAAAGATGAGAATACTTGTGAGAGAGTTTGAAGGGAAATGTGCAAACACGAGATTGAAATTCAATCCAGCGAAGAATAAAGTTATGAGGATTGGAGGTGGGGATGAGGAAATGTGGAGGGAGGAATTGGTTTGTAGAAGTGTGAAGAATAGAAACTTAAGGAGGTGAATGAATTCAAATATCTAGTAATGTTGGGTGGAAGGTAAGGGTGGGACGGAATAAGGAATAAAGAACAGAGTGGTAGAAGGAATGAAAGTATTGGGGGAATAAGAAAAGTATGGAAGAAAGGAAAAATTTCGAAAGAAATAAAGATAAGAATGTTTGGATGTATGTGTTCACCTTCTATATTGTATGTGTGTGAAACATAGACGATAAGTGCTCGGTCGAAAAAAGTTTCAATATCTTTGAGATGAAAGATTTGAGAGCGATATATAAATTGAGAAGGATTGATAGGATTAGAAATGAAAGAATAAGGGAGATGTGTAAATGGAAGAAGGGTGTAATTGATAGAGAGGAGGATGATGTGCTAAAATGGTTTGGACATATGTGAAGAATGAAAGAGAACAGAATGGTTGGCAAGGTACGTAGATCCGATGTAGATAGGGGAAGGGTAGGGGGAGGGGAAGGCCGAAGTGGAGATGGATGAATGGAGTGAGAGTGATTTTGATGGAAGGAATTTGAGTTTAGACGAGGGTAGAAGATTTGTGGAGACAGAGATGGAGGGAGGTGGTGAAAGCGTTGAAAGGTAAGAATAGTTATGTTTGTAAGGGAATTGTGGCGGGCACTACCTCACGAAAGTGGGAAAAGTGATAGTAGAATATATATATATATATATATATATATATATATATATATATATATATATATATATATATATATATATATATATATATATATATATATATATATATATATATATATATATATATATATATATATATATATATATATATATATATATATATATATATATATATATATATATATAATATATATATATATATATATATATATATATATATATATATATATATATATATATATATATATATATATATATATATATATATAAATTAACATCCACATCCGCATCCTCATTAAAATTAAAATCCGCATCCGCATCCGCATCCGAACTTTCATCGAAAATTAAAAATCCGCATCCGCATCCGCATCCGCACTTTCAAAAATTCAACATCCGCATCCGCATCCGCATCCGCACTTTCGAAAATTCAACATCCGCATCCGCATCCGCATCCGCACTTCTCCAAAACTCAACATCCGCATCCGCATCCGCATCCGCAAATTGGAAAATATGACATCCGATCCATCACTAATATATATATATATATATATATATTATGTGTGATTTTCTATTTATTAAATGATTTATTAATAACGAGATAAAAACCTGCATGTAAAAGTTGTTAGAATGAAAAAAAAAAAAAAAATTTGGAATTTAAAAAAAAAACAATAAAATTATAAAATTTTAACTCATTTAATAATATAAATATATATATATTATATATATATATATATATATATATATATATATATATATATATATATATATATATATATATATATATATATATATATATATATATATATATATATATATATAATGGATGAGAGAGAGAAAAGTAATGGCATTGAGCGATGAGTGTAGAGCGAGTGCAGTTGATGGATGGATGATGGCTGCCTCTGATGGATGGATGAAGTGTCATCCATACTCGTCAACTTCTTTTCTCTCTCTTCTCTCTTTTTCTTTTTTCTTTTTCTTTTTTTTTTTAATTCTTTCTTGCTACTCTATCATCCTCATTTATCTTTCATTTTTATAAAGAATTATAATATATATATATATATATATATATATATATATATATATATATATATATATATATATATATATATAATATATATATATATATATATATATATATATATATATATATATATATATATATATATATATATATAACAAAACGTAATGAAAATTAAATTTAAATAGAAAAAAGAGTTAGTACTTTCGACGTTAATACTTCCTTATCAGACTCCTATATATTATATATATATATATATATATATATATATATATATATATATATATATATATATATATATATATATATATATATATATATATATATATATATATATATATATATATGTGTGTGTGTGTGTGTTGTGTGTGTGTGTGTGTGTGTGTGTGTGTGTGTGTGTGTGTGTGTGTGTTTGCGCACACGCGTGATTGCGCATGGAATTTATTCGTTACAGTGATTAAAAAAATGGTATGTTTATGAGTTTTCTAACCCCATTTATATTGTTTTTGTTTGATAAATTTATAGTTTTAGATTGCAACATTTGACACGTTGCCAGTTTTTTTTTTTTTTTTTTTTTTTTTTTTTTAATCTTATTTTCGAGTTGATTAAGAAGCAAATGTTTTATTATTATTTATTATTATTATTATTATTATTATTATTTTTTTTTTTTTACTAAAAATGTCGCTCTTGAGGTATGTTTTATTGATTTAGAATAATGATGCTGGATTGTCATTTTGAATGCCGGTCAGATGCTTAATAATAATAATAATAATAATAATAATAATAATAATAATAATAATAATAATAAATATATAATGATTTTAATAAAATAATAATGATACTAATAATAAAAATAAATAAAATAATGAAAATAATAATAATAATAATGAATATGATAATTTTAATAAATATAATAATTTTAATAATAATAATAATAATAATAATAATAATAATTATGATAATAATAAATAAATAAATAATTATGAAAATATAATAATTTTAATAAAATAATAATATCTTTATCAAAGGTTTTAGGCAAATTTTAATTATTATTTTATTTTTACTACAAACTGTGAGTGAGTTGAAAATTTAAATTGACCATTTTAATCATAAAATAAAAATAATAATAATAATAATGATAATAATAATAATGAAAGTCAAAGTTACAATATCAAAAATTACGCTAATAAAGCATTATTATTATTATTATTATTATTATTATTAATTATTATTATTATTATTATTATTATTATTATTATTATTATTATTATTATTATTATTATTATTAGTTATTTAGTAGTAGTATGGTAATATATATATATATATATATATATATATATATATATATATATATATATAATATATATATATATATATATATATATATATATATATATATTATATATATATATATATATATATATATTTAACATTTTAAAAAAATAAATTAAAGCAAAATGCTATTTCAGTTACCTGGCAATAAAGCATTCTTAATAGAATTTTAAGTCCATATAAAGATTTAGGTATGCATTTACGTTTGATTTGCATGACGGTTTCAAACTTAGATCTCGTTCTTAACTTTTGATGAAAGAGTCCAGGGGAGGGGGAGGGGGGGGGTCCCTCCGTCATATTTCTTTTTAAAGTTTATAAGAGTTTAGTGAAATGGGGGTTGCTTACATCGTCAATAATCTAAACTGTATAAGAATGCAGTGAAATCGGGTATCTCTCTACTATTAGTAATTAAACTGTATAAATACCGAGACCGGTGAAATGTGGGGGGGGGGTTCCCTCCTTCATCTTTTGTCCGGTGAAGTTGGGAGTACTCTCCGCCATCTTTGATCCCAGCTTTATGAGTCTGGTGAAATGGGGGTTCTCCCCGCCATCATCATTCATCTAAACTTATTTCTTTATAAATTTAATAAATAAATCTATCTGGATTGAACATAATTCTTTTAAATTACG
>SEYY01020681.1:12500-15000 GCA_009176605.1 Armadillidium nasatum | reverse complement strand
TTTCTAACTGGCAGATTCAACATGGACCACTGACTTTCCTCATCAGAGGATATATATATATATATATATATATATATATATATATATATATATATATATATATATATATATATATATATATATATATATATATATATATATATATATATATATATATATGTGCAAGTTCCTAGAAATGAATTTCAAATTGTTTATGTAATACACTCTTAATTTCTCCATGAAATCAGAGGTATTTTGAGCGTTGTGTGTGTGTGTGTGTGTCCAAGTTACCTCTTTGACAAAAATTCTTGCTACGAAGACGTAATTATCATACCAGGTCCTTTTTTCTGAGACTTCCATTGCTTATAAATCTATCACTCTTCTATATTAACGTCACTGAGCATAAAATTAAGAATATGGAACTGAGTTTAATCGTTTTAAAGTCTAACTCTTTTTTATTTTTAAGGGGGGGGGAGAAAATTTCTTTGTCTGATCTTTTGATGTGGTCGAATTTTTTTTTTTTTTTGTGGTTGTGGGGGGGGGTGAAGGGGTACATTTGTGGTCATCCTCACCTTCGTTATTCTTCCTTTTGTATTATTTGCATTCTTTTTGTATTTTTTATTGTATTTTTTGAAAAATAATACATGTGAATCTCTCTCTCTCTCTCTCTCCCTCTATATATATATATATATATATATATTATATATATATATATATATATATATATATATATATATATATTATATATATAATATATATTATATATATATATATATATATATATATATATAATAAAGTTTCTCTTTCTGTCTCTCTCTCTCTAAAGAGAAGATAAATTCTACTGATTAAAACAAGTGTCTAATAGAATTCTTTTTATTTTCTTCGTTTACAAATAAATGAAAGAATAAATATTTACACATACTCGATCGCTACCTCACATTTCTGTATCTAAATTAATGTCGAATATATATATATATATATATATATATATATATATATATATATATATATATTTATATATATATATATATATATATATATATATATATATATATATATATTGATGAAATGAATAATAGGAAGTGAGAACAAAGATTTGTCTCTGGAACAAGGTCAAGCCGCCTAACGTGAGGTTGAATCTGAAACACAAAATTGGGTTTTTTCAGAAGTGTTTCACGTATCTCACACTCACCGAACGTCTTGCGATGAAAAATTAATGGGCGAATGCATTCAACAGTCAGGCTTTGCTGCTTCCAAGACGGCCTAACCCTCTGTATCGGCTTCTTTCTGTCAAAATTAAGCTCTTTGCTAACGTACGGTAAGGATTTTTCTTTCGTTTTCCTCGTCTGGCGAGAGGGTTAAGTCCTTTGAGTGGCTTGGGAGCTTCAGAGACATAAATCAGAGGTTGTGACCATCGATCCTGTTTCGTCACCTTTTTCAAAATCATCATCAACCGATCCAGTTTCTTATATATATATATATATATATATATATATATATATATATATATATATATATATATATATATATATATATATATATATATATATATATATATATATATATATATATATATATATAATATGACGCTCCGGACGAATTTTGGTACCACATAAGTCGCTAATGCGCAGCGGGTTTTAAACAACTATAATATAGTTCAGAATCTTCGACTTTTACACCTTTTGATACACCTCTTTCGTCTTTAGTTTCGTCTTTCACGTTCAGTACCGGGGAATAACGGTAGAGCGATTTATTCACGTACTTAATGGCTCTGGTCATGCGGATCCCACGAAGAAATTTCCTAAAAATTTCCCCTCCTGGAATAGAACAATCCCCATGAGGCATGAGTTTTATGAAAATAAAATTGTCCTCATTTTTATCTGAATTCGGTGAATTTTCACAGATATTTCTGTTTCCTCATTTCTGGACACGGAATGCCTCTTTATCCATTTTTGACTGTTTCATCTTTCTGATTAGTCCTTGATCTTTTCTTTGATTTTTACTTTCCGTTCACTGCAAAAATTGTCCTAACGAATCGTTGGGACAAGTGGCAAAAAATGTCACAGTAAAATTTTCAATAGAGAAAAGACATGGGAAGCATTAAGAAAGTCGCTTCACCGATTCTTATAAGAAAATAATTGAAAAAAGTTGTTGGGACATTTTTGCCACTTGTCCCAACGATTCGTTAGGACAGTTTTTGCAATTTTCTTAATCATCTTTTCTGTAAAATGATCTTCCTCGCTTTTTTTTTTATCAGATTAACTACTCTTATTTAAGTAACTGTTTTATCTATTTAATAATTCAGCTCTTCAGTGTCAATTCTTCTTTATTGGCAAATAGTCTTTTATTTCTTTTCATAAACTTTTACTTCATTTCCTATACTTATTTTCTTTCAATAATTCCTTTTCTATTAATGGATCCTTACGTTACTTTCATACTCTTCTTATAACTCCTTCAGTAACCGTACGTTATTTTTATAATCTTATTACTATTTCAGTATCCGTACGTTACTTTCATACTC
>SEYY01020680.1:297500-305000 GCA_009176605.1 Armadillidium nasatum | reverse complement strand
TATTTTTTAAAAAACGAAAGAAGTTTTATAAATATTTTAACCTGGTGAAAAATACCGTTCTCCCTTCCATAAGCAAACCCAATCCTTCATTGAAAGCGTATTCGTCTTAAATTATTTTACCCTTTAAAGTATTTATTATATGTTGCGGCTGATTTGTAGTAAATGTAAATTGTAAAGCATACTCAATATTCAATAATATTCAAAAATGAGTTTACTGCTATAAGCAATTTCTGGCCTAGTTTTAGAGGTTTCGACGCAGTTGGATAATGTGAAGGTAATCTTTCCATACTCTTGCCTTTCAGGGCTCTGCTCGTGAGCGGTGGTGATATGTAAAAAAAATATTCAATTTCCGAACTTCTCACGAGTCTTAGAGTAGACTTGTGCGTGTGCCATGCATTTGCCTCTTCTTCTGTTTGAAGATTCAAATGATTCAGTATCCCTGAAATTTAATATTTATTATATTTAACATTAATTATGTTTACTAGTGATTATATATAATCTACGATTACTTGCATTTACTATAATATATATATATATATATATATATATATATATATATATATATATATATATATATATATATATATATATATATATATATATATATATATATATATATATATATATATATATATATATGTGTGTGTGTGTAGGTGTGTGTGTTTAGAGAGAGAGAGAGAGAGGTGAAGTATTTTTAGCTTGTTATTGAATACGGAAAGCAGAAATAATAAAAGATGACTTGCGGGCGTCAATTGGCACTTTTTCTGGGATTTTCATGACCCTTAAACATAGGGTAGTGTTTGGGCATTGTTTAGAAGAAATTCTTCATGCTTTTTTTTTTTTTTTTTTTTATCTTGTAATAATGCCCTCATTTTTTACATGCTCATTGTTTTGGTTGGTTTTTCTTTATCTTTTTTTTTTTTTGTATTTATTTATTTATTTATTTTTTTTATTTGTTTTTTTAATATTTTTTTTTTTTTTTTTTTTTTTTTTTTTTTTTTTGGTTATTGTTGTTTTTATTTATTTATTTATTTATTTTTTCTATTTTTTTTCTTCGGATATTTAACTTAATAGACTAAGAAATATATAGAATGCCAGTAGAGATATTTATTTTATTTTTATTTTCGTATTTTGTTTTTGTTTATTTTTTAATTTATTTTTTTATTTTTATTTATTTATTTTTTATTTTTATTTATTCTCTACATTGCACTCGTTCAATAAATTAAAGGTGTAAAATGATATGCATCAAAAATTTTTTTTTCTTTTAATTTTGTCAAGTGAATTTATCGCAGCAAAAATAAAAAAAAGGATATATATATATATATATATATATATATATATATATATATATATATATATATATATATATATATATATATATATATATATATATATATATATATATATATATATATATATATATGGTAAAGGTTCAGAATCTTTCTGACCTTCGATATTTGGAAAATATCGATATATCGAAACATCGATATGCCAATTCAAATTTTTTGATATTTGTGTTATTATTATTTAGTTTTCATTTCATGTATGCCTATTATTCTAATTATTTTTATTATTATTATTAAGTTTTCTAGCGAACTTAGTTCGACTTATCATAACCTGAACTACCGAAGTTGCCGAAAATAGAGGCCTAACCTATACAAGAGCGTGGCCGCGTGATGAGGCCTACTGCCAATCGATTTAAAAATATCGATATATAAGGTCAGAAAGATTCTGAACCTAAGCCTATATATATATATATATATATATATATATATATATATATATATATATATATATATATATATATATATATATATATATATATATAGTATCCGATATAATCCGATATTCGTATCAATATTCGTAATATACCTTAAAATATTTATTTGTTTTTAGCGTTTATGTAGGCCTACACAGTGCGTATTACGTATTATTTATGGCAGTACGCTGTTTAATATGTACTGTAGTTAAATTGTACAGTGTTTGAAATGATTTCGGAGATCGATTCTAGATTGAAATTTTTTTTTTTGTTAAAGAATAGATAGGCAAAATTCGAGGCTGGGAACGAATTAATCCAGTTAATTCCTATAAAAAATATTTTCGATATTCGTCATCCCCTCAGGAACGGATTAATGACGAATATGGAGTTCCACTGTATATATATATATCGTAATTAAAAGTAGGAGGGTTTCCTTAAACTGTTAACAAATGGATTCTGTAACAATCATTATTATTATTATTATTATTATTATATTATTATTATTATTATTATTATTATTATTATTATTATTATTATTATTATTATTATTATTATTATTATTATTATTATTATTATTATTATTATTATTATTATTAGGGAAAGTTTCAGTATCAGACGAGTTTATAATTTGATAGAGATAAGAACTGTATGTGTGTATTAAAAGGAAAAGTTAATATTTTGCTTTATTTATAATAAGCTAAAGTAGTTTGGGAGATTTTTTGGTAGTCATAAAATTTTTTTATTTTTATTTATTTTTTTAAATCTTTTTTCTTGTTATTTTCTTATGATTTATAATAATTAGTAATAATTAATGTAATAGTATATAATATAATATATAATGTAAAGTTAGAAAGATCTGTATGATATAATAGGACGACAAAAAATTGTTGTCCTTTCTGGGATTTGAACCATCAATCCTGGGTTCGAGAATCGAAATGTCTTTTGCCATTACCACTAGACGATATATATATATATATATATATATATATATATATATATATATATATATATATATATATATATATATATATATATATATATATATATATATATATATATATATATATATATATATATATCCAACGAATTGCTAATGTTTGCAAAATGTATTCAAAGGAACCACTGAGTACCAACAACAATAGTTTATTAGTAATAAATAAAAAATTTATAGTACCTTATTATTTTTATTCCGCCAATGATGAATACTTTCTCAAAACCAAAAAAAAATTTTAATTTTAAATTTTTTAAAAATTTTTCAAAATTTAGATTGATTTTAAGTAAAAAAAATTTATGATTTGAATTGAAAATTTTATTTTATTTTATTTTGTTTTTAAATTTAAATAAAATTTTTTTTCTAAGTTTTCTAAGGAAGGTTGCATTACTAAACTTTTGATTTTTTAAAAAAAATATATATATATATATATATATATATATATATATATATATATATATATATATATATATATATATATATATATATATATATATATATATATATATATATATATATATATATATATATATATATATATATATATATATATATTCTCGGAAGTAACTCGTTATAAGGAGAGAGGTATCTTTTTTTTGCAATAAATGCGTGTAGAAAGATTCAACATGGACCTTTGTTTTTCGTATTCTTAGTAGATATTGCCAAGTATTCATTGCAGAAGTTGACCAATATTCATTGAAGAAATTGACCAAAATTCAATGAAGATGTTTACTAATATTCAGTGTAGAAATTGACCAATATTCAAAGTGGGAATTGACCAGTATTCAAAGTATAAATTGACAAGTATTCAAACTGGAAATTGACCAGTGATTTTGAAATAGAAATTGACCAGTGTTTGAAGTAGATATTGAGTAGCAGAAAATCATATGTAGTTATGTGATTTCAAACCACTCCTTATTGTCGTTATGAATGATTTTTTCCCAATTTTCCCAATTATTTGTACTGAATACCATCATTTGCGGGGTCCTAAAATTGGTTTTCGGAAAACATCTTTTAAAAACTCCGAGACCATTTAATCTTATAGGAAGGGTTGTCACTTTCTGGAAAAGAAGAGAATAAGGAAGTAAAGAAATAGATAAAGAAATGAAGGAAATAGATAAGACAAAGTAGTTTTTGTAATAAAAGTAGATAAGAAAAATAAATAAGTAGATGATAAGAAAAGTAAAGAATTAGAGTAGTAAAAGAAGAAAGTTGCTATAACGAAAATAGATAATGAAGTGAAGAAAGTAGATACATGACAGTCTACCCTTATAGCATCCTCTCTCTCAAGATATTATTAAAGCAATTTTTACAATACAAAGTATTTCAATTGTGTATCCAAGGAATAATCTTTCTGAAATGTTTACTCTCTCGA
Organism: Armadillidium nasatum; assembly: GCA_009176605.1. Lineage (NCBI taxonomy): Eukaryota > Metazoa > Arthropoda > Malacostraca > Isopoda > Armadillidiidae > Armadillidium > Armadillidium nasatum. The sequence goes on along the minus strand of SEYY01020680.1, from coordinate 300,875 downwards.
ATAGGGCAATGCCCGTTAGATAAAAGCTTTTATATATATATAAAAAAAAATAAAAATAAGTAGCTAATTTTTATTATTTTTCTTTCGCTCCTTGCAAAAGTAATTGTAAGATATATTTTTTTCTTCTCTCGAGTTGGCAAAACTCTTTAGAATTTTAGAAGCAAGGAGACCAGCAATTTTATATAAAGCCAATACCTAATTATTATTATTATTATTATTATTATTATTTTATTATTATTATTATTATTATTATTATTATTATTATTATTATTATTATTATTATTATTATTATTATTATTATTATTATTATTATTATTATTATTTTTAATTAATCTTAACATTTAAATCTCAGTGTGCGAGCTAAATTCGAAAGAAAATATTGTCAAAAAATTTATTATTATTATATTTTATTATATTTATATATTATATATATATATATATATATATATATATAATATATATATATATATATATATATATATATATATATATATATATATATATATATATATTATCGGATCACGTGCTTTTATAGCCAGGTCGATACTTGGCATGGTATTGACCAGTATTCAAAGTATAAATTGATCAGTATTCAAACTGAAAATTAATTAGTGTTCTGTTTGAAATAGAAGTTGACCAATGTTTAAAATAGAAATTGATGTAGCAGAAAATCTTATATAGTTATATATATGATTTCAAACCATTATTGTCATTATGAATTATTTTTTCCCCTAATTCCGGAGGCTCTCGGTCATTTATGCTTTAGATATTAATTGCATATTTTCTCTGTCCGATATTTAAAAGGGAGAGGTGGGACCTTTGATATTAGCATTTATGTCCCCAATTAATCACCTTGCGTTATCGTTAGAGAAAGACACAAGAAAATAGGAAAATAGAGACAGTAAGAAGCCACAAGGGCCTATCGAGACTGTCCCAATCCAAAGAAATAATAATAATATCAATACTAATACATGCACGAAAGACTAGGTCTACCCTATCCCTAGTTATCAGTTCATTCATGCATAGATAAAAATAAAACTACGCCCAGAAATATAAAATGTTTGAGATTCTGCTGCTATATAGTTAATTAGTCTAATATAAAAGACTTAAGAACTTTTTCGATATTTTGTCGTAGCGAAGAACTTTTTCGATATTTTGTCGTATTGAGGCTGCGAAGCGTCCTCCGTCTATTACCCAAGGGACGTATGATATTGTTCCGAATCCAGCTCTAATTTAAAGCCTTATTAGGTATTAGATTTATTCTTCAATATAATAAAATTAAATATATTATTTTCTGCCGTTGTGAGGTACTCTGCCGCGATTATGCTTGCTCCCATATATATATATATATATATATATATATATATATATATATATATATATATATATATATATATATTATATATATATATATATATATATATATATATATATATATATATATATATATATATATATATATATATATGGCTTCTGAAATAATTATTAACATAATTGAACTTGTAAGCAATGATTAAATGTAAATTGCAAGGTGGTTAGCGGAATAGTTCAGCATGTTTGATTTTAAGTTACCTTTTAATTATATTATTATTATTATTATTATTATTATTATTATTATTATTATTATTATTATTATTATTATTGTTATTGAGCTCAAAGGACAAAATCAAATCCACAGAATTCCTTTGAGGTTTTTAATTATAAATAAAACTTATTATATGATTTTTGTTAGCGTGCATTTTGTTATAGAGATTTAGGTTATTATTATATTATTATTATTATTATTATTATTATTATTATTATTATTATTATTATCATTAAAAGGTAGTGGAAAAGATTTTTTTTCATAGTTTATATACAAAAAATCTGTTGTTTTAAATTAAAATAAATAATAAATAAATAGATAAATAAATAAATAAATAAAAAATCAGCTGTTGCTGTTGTTAAAATTGTTTGAACCCAAAATTATTAAAAACAACGCCATTAATATATATATATATATATATATATATATATATATATATATATATATATATATATATATATATATATATATATATATATATATATATATATATATATATATATATATATATATATACAGTGAAACCTTGTTAGTCGAACTCCTGTTAACTTAAATTTCTTCGTAATTCGAACAGAAATTTTCGGCATTTTTTGCCTTGTAATTCGAACTAGCTAGACTCTCGGTTAAAAAATTACATAAAAAAGGTAAAGTGAAATGTTTAACTTTATTTACGTTTACATGTATTTTTCAATATACTTAACTCTGTTTATGTTACTTTTATAATACTTGTATTTAATTAAAATTTATTGATTATAATATTTACAACAAATTCTACTGAATTCAGAAGCCTTTCGACGTTTTTTTTTTTTTTTTTTTTTTTTTTTTTTTAAATTATTAAAAATGTGATTTTGGGAGAACGGATTAATTGATTTAACAGCATTTCAGTGGGAAAATCTGCTTTGTAATTCGAAACAGAGTTTTCAGAACGGATTAATGTTCGAGTTACGAGGTTCCACTATATTATATATATATATATATATATATATATATATATATATATATATATATATATATATATATATATATATATATATATATATATATATATATATATATATATATATATATATATATATTAAATCGGTTAACGAAAGAGAAACGGAAATAAAAAATATTATTAAAAAATAAATAAATAAATAAATAAAATAATGAGTGCTTCCAGCTTAACTGCCTCCTTTTCTGCTGGTTGGATATTTGATGGTTGAAGAACCTTGAATTTTCCTTACGACTAAGCGATCAGTCAAGACTGCCCCTTTTCAGTGATAAGGGATTAGTTTCTCTCTCTCTCTCTCTCTCTCTCTCTCTCTCTCTCTCTCTCTCTCTCTCTCTCTCTCTCTCTCTCTCTCTCTCTCAGCGTCTGTTTCCATCTCCATTCATCCCTCTTTCTACACTCTCTCCCTTCTTTTCTTTTTTTCTCTCAGAATTTATTCCTACCTCCATTCCTCCCTCTCTCTTCTTTACGCTCCTTATCTCCCTCCTTCCCTCTCCATCTCTTCCTTAATCTGTGGAAATCTTGGCCTATTCCTCCAAGTCCTTTTCTACTTCTCTTATCTTGTAAGAAAAGCATTGACCCATTCTATTTATATCCTTAAAGGAAGGCTTAGGAATAAGCAAATAGGATATGATCCTTCGGACTAATAGACCTCATCTTCTTAAGTATATCTGTTTGGCATAATTCTTAAATTGGTTGTTAATATTTATTTTAATTGTTTATTTATTCTGGGTATTGTCTCTCTGGATTTCACTTTATATATATATATATATATATATATATATATATATATATATAT
>SEYY01020680.1:287500-290000 GCA_009176605.1 Armadillidium nasatum | reverse complement strand
TATCGTTTTTATTAATAAAAGTGGGTATTATTATTTTTAATAAATGTGGGTATTTTATTTATTAAGATGAATATTATTTTCGTTAATTAACGTATAGATACGTGGAAGTGAAAGGTAATTGTAAATTTTTAGTAGATATAAATTTGTCACGTGAAATCTTTAAAAAAAAAATATCGGAACGGAATTGAATGGAACAGTGAATAATAATATTAATAGTAGTAATAATGTTATAAGTAATTAAACACATTCTTTCAGTATTAATTTAAAGAGAAATTATTGGAAAATTTTTTTATTATTATTAAATAACCTATTTAGCCTCCTTACTTTGACTTGATTAGACACCTACCTACACACACTCTCTCTCTCTCTCTCTCTCTCACAAACACACACACACACACACACACATATATATATATATATATATATATATATATATATATATATATATATATATATATATATATATATATATATATATATATATGTGTGTGTGTGTGTGTGTGTGTTAAAGAGAGCATAGAGTCTAACAGAAAGTAGAGAGAGAGAAAATTCGTGAATAATTTTAGTGTTTTTCAATCCTCAAACGATGGTTAGTCAGTGATCGATCCTCGTTATTTTTGTGCCTATAAGACAATTAAGTTGAAACCTTTGTATTTTCTCACTCTTTTCAAACGCGAATCTTGGATTCATATCTGATTTTTTTTCTCTCTCTCTCTCTCTCTCTCTCACCCGATGGAGGGGTGGTAGGGGAGGTGAAAGGTTCGTCTGTTATTTCGTCTCTCTCTCTCTCTTTTTTTTTTTTTTGTAAAACACTCGTTTCTGGTGTGTTATTAGGTAATAAAGGACTTGTTTATAAAAGGTCGGATTTATTAAAATAGGTTGGAACTTTTTTTTTTTTTTTTTTAATCTTTCGAGATAGTTTATTCATTCTTGATGATAATTGAATTTTATCCATAAAAAGGTTTTGTAGTTATGTTAATTTGACGATGATAGGATCTTTTTTTTTCTTTTTATTTTTTTTTTATTTTTTTTTTCCTGTAACTTATTCAGAATATTTTTCTAGCGTTTAGAACTTTTATGAAATGGCGTGAAACATCGGTATCGTACTTAACATACTTTTTTTTTTTTTTTTTTTTATTTTTTTTATAATGAAAATTAGTCGTTTTTCTTTTTTTCTTTTTTCTAATCTTTTATCAAATGCTTAATCATTAGTTGTTATCACTTTCCCTTCGTATAAAATTTTGACCATATTTTCCCCCTTTTCTCATTGCAATAATATCCATTTCTACGAAATATTTTTTAACCGATTTTGAAGGTACTTTTTTTTTTTTTGGTTTGTACGAAAAAAATTATCTGTGCGAACAGGCCCTTAATCATATTATAATTAGCGAGGGAAGGGATTTTTCACTAGTTGAGCTCAATCCTAGTGTTCAATCCTATGTTCAATCCTATGTTTCCTATGTTTAATTCTGTGTTTAATTCTGTGTTCGATTCTGTGTTTAATTCTGTATTCAGTTCTGTTTTTAATTCTGTGCTCAATTCTGTGTCAATTCTGTGTTCAAATCTGTGTTTAATTCTGTGTTCATTTCTATTTTCAGTTCTCTTTAATTTTCATTCTATCACGAATTCGAAAACGAAGAATTTTTTTTTCTTTTTTTTTCTTTATTTTATTTTTTATTTTTTTTTAAATGCCTTCGTTGTATTGATTTACATATAGCTTAATTTCTCTTTTTGAGTGTGGAACTCTCATTAACATTTCTGAATAGACAGAAATACACGAAGGGAGGAAAGAGGAGGGAAATCAGTTTGCTTAGATTGTAAATTAGCGCTGGATATTTTGTTTCAATTTTTTTTTTTTTTTTTAAAACCCTTAAAGGGTAAATTTTTTTCTCCACAAAGACAAGCAATATACTACTATACTTGTCCATCATTCCACACCGACACACACACACACACACATATATATATATATATATATATATATATATATATATATATATATATATATATATATATATATATATATATATATATATATATATATATATATCTTTCCTACCTATTCGTGTTTGTTTAGTTATATATATAATTTTAATGTTTATTTTTAAATGATGTTTGCAGGTGCCTCCCCGTGGGGGACAGACAGATTGGGTTACTTGTCCCCCTTCGCTTACGCGTATACAAACGGATCCTCAGCTATGGTATGTCTTTGTTTATTATTACTTCTTCACTTCTTTCTCTTTCACCTATATATATATATATATATATATATATATATATATATATATATATATATATATATATATATATATATATATATATATATATATATATATATATATATATATGAAAATGAAATTAAAATTTAAAAATGGTTAGTTCTTTCGACGTTAATAAGTCTTCATCAGGCTTCCGTATATATATATATATATATATATATATATATATATATATATATATATATATATATATATATATATATATATATATATATATATAT
>SEYY01020680.1:252500-275000 GCA_009176605.1 Armadillidium nasatum | reverse complement strand
TTATATTATATATATATATATATATATATATATATATATATATATATATATATATATATATATATATATATATATATATATATATATATATATATATATATATATATATATATATATAAATATGGATTAATGTTTGTCCACTTTTTCGTAATCTGTTCGTCCATAAAATCTTATTTTCTTTTCACCGATTTTAAAAAAGGTTCTTGTTAAAGTCTACGTTGTAAAAATTAAGGAAAGACTGAATGAACAGTGGTTCAATATGGTTCTTTCCGCGGTTATATTGTACTACCCTGATATATATATATATATATATATATATATATATATATATATATATATATATATATATATATATATATATATATATATATATATATATATATATATATATATATATATATCCTTGTGTAGATGCTTCGAAGTGCGTTTGATTCTTTATTTTGGAAAGTTTTTTGGTTAGGTTAGGTTAGACAGGGTTTATATATATATATATATATATATATATATATATATATATATATATATATATATATATATATATATATATATATATATATATATATATATATATATAAACTTCCTTGTAAGTTTTCCCTCCTCGGATAGTGGGATGAACTTGAACCTCGAACTGTATATATATATATATATATATATATATATATATATATATATATATATATATATATATATATATATATATATATATATATATATATATATATATATATATATATATATATATATATATATATATTGCGTGTGTGTGTGTGTGTTTACCAGCATTTTTGTTTGCTAACGTTTCAGCATGTTTATTTAGTAATTGTTTTTCATAAATGTTAAGTTAATGGTCAATTTAATATGAAATTAAATATAAAAAATGTATAATATATATTTTTTGGTAACAACCAATTAATGTTTACTCAGCAATGTCATATTAAAATGATTTGCTGATTAGTTAAAAAGCGTTTAATGAGGCTTTAATATTAGTTGTTGGTTTCTGTTTGCTTTTTGTAGTGTTGGAATAATGAATTTTATTCTTAGAACTTTTTTTTTTTTAGAATTTTATTCTTAGAATTTTTTTTTTTAAATATAATTAATTTTTTTTATTATTTGATTAGAAATCAGAAAACGTGTTAGTGAAAAATTAAAAAAGTATAAATAAAATTACAATAAAAAAAAAAAAAAAAACAAAAAAAAAAATTATTATTATTATTATTATTTTTTATTATTATTATTATTATTATTATTATTATTATTATTATTATTATTATTATTATTATTATTATTATTATTATTATTATTATTATTATTATTATTATTATTATTTATTTAAATGACTTTTTTATAACTGAAAATTTCTATTGGGGTGACGTGTTCGTTCTGTGAGGCCAGTAATGATATTTGCATATATGTATTAATAATATCATTACTACTACTACTACTACTGGAACTAAAACTTCTTCAATGCGTTTTGAAGTAATACTTTTATTTTTATATTTATATATATTATATATATATATATATATATATAATATATATATATATATATATATATATATATATTATATATATATATATTTATATATATATATATATAATAAGTTTGAAGTTAAGGTTGACGGTAACCAGTTTCTCTGTCCATTAAAAATTTGTTGTGTTTACTTGATTTTTGTTGGACGCATCGTCAGAGAAGTCAAGAGTCCTTCTACTTGTTTCTGATGGAGGGAATTTGAAATGGTAGGGAAGGAATTTTTTTTTTTCTCAAGCATTTAAAAGATGGGAAATACCCTTAAAAGTGACGTGGGTTTACGGCTTGGCACATTCTTCGATGGTGGGTACGTCACTTTGTTATTTTTTTTTCCTGTTTTTAATCATGCCCTCTCTAGCGCCATTAATGTATAAATGAAGGCCTATTGGGCGTAGACAAAAACACTACAATAATAAGATCAGTTTTTAAATTCCTTTTTTTGAGTAAATAACTTTAAAATATTTTCTCTGTCTGTCTGTCTCTTTGTCTGTCTGTCTGTCTGTCTATCTGTCTATCTATCTATATATCTATATCTATCTATCTATCTATCTATCTATCTATCTATCTATCTATCTATCTATCTATCTATCTATCTATCTATCTATCTATCTATCTATCTCTCTCTCTCTCTCTCTCTCTCTCTCTCTCTCTCTCTCTCTCTCTCTCTCTCTCTCTCTCTCTCTCTCTCTCTCTCACCTCACACATACAATACGCACGCACGCACGTACGCTCACACACAGTGTTTCTTTCAGGCTGTTATACAAGTTAATAATAATTACCTTGAATATGCGAGTTTTCCGCGTTTAAAATCGATATGACATTATTAATCAATGAAGTCTTGTTGTAACTCAGTCCTTTAAAACCTTTTATTGTTGTTTCCAATTACTCTCCCAACACTCCCTAATATATATATATATATATATATATATATATATATATATATATATATAATATATATATATATATATATATATATATATATATATATATATATTAGGAATGAAGCGATACCAAAATTCTAACGATACCGATACCAATAATTTTAAGTCTCCCGATACCGAGTACCGATACGATACCTCTAGAATTCACTGATACCGAGTGCCGATACGATACCTCTAGAATTCACCGATACCGATATTTTTTACTGAACTTCTTGAAAGTTGAAACAAGATTGAAAATATTCAATGACCATAAAATTTAGGTTTTCTGCTATCTCTAATATCTGGTTATTTTGAAGTTACATTGTTATACAAAACTATTAATAGGTGATATAGGTAGGGTTGGTGCCACCAGGACTTTACAATCGACTTGCACTAGTACATAATCTGTTTTCTTCATTATTTTCTGCAACATTCACGGTCTTTCATCCAATTTTCGCTTTGTTGAACAACACCTCTCTTCTTCTAGACCTCACCTCTTATTCTCTCATTCAGCCTGCGTCGAAAAGGGAGAACCCATCTCAACTCTCCAACTACCGTCTCCATATCTTCAGCCTCCGTATTTCTAAAAGTTTCTTGTTAAGATTTGGAAGCATCTCAAATGTTCTAATCTTATCTCGGATCGCCAGTATGACTTTCGTAAAAAAACGCTTTACTGGTGATCTTCTTTCCCTTCTCTCTGACTCTTGGTCCTCAGCTCTTCGGCATTTCGGTAAATCTTTTCCTGTCGCGCTAGACATACCGAAAGATTTCGATACAGTGTTGCACAAAGCTTTGATTTTTAAACTTCCCACTTTTCGGTCGTTCAATAGCAATTGTAGACGGCCACCAATTTTCCTTTAAATCTACTAATAGTGGTGTTCTTCAGGGATCTGTCCTAACTCCAGCTTATTTTCTACTTTTTATTAAAGATTTTCTCTCAATTACTTAATCACCTATCCATTCCTAGGTTAATGACTCCACACTCCCAGTGGTTAATTGTCGCTAGATTGGTGGCCTTGGATCAACTAACCTTTCATCTTTTTCGTATTTCAAATTGAGGAAGAGAAAACAAAGTCGTTTTTAATGCCTCAAAAACACAGTTCCTCCATCTCTCTACTCGACACAACCTTCCATACAACTATAAAATCTTCGAAAACACACAATTCAAACTTTCGTCCGTCCTTATTATTCTCGGTGTTTCTTTTTCTTGATCTTTCTTAGAAAGAACACATTACTTCTCTTTCTAAACAAACTTCCGAGAGGTTGGGTGTTCTGATGCGTCTTCGTAATTTTTTCACACTACACCTCTTGTTTGCTCTTTAAAGGGGTGTTATTCGTTCCTGTATGGAATATGGCTCACACATCTGGTATGGTTCACTCATACAACTCTCCTTAAAAAGGTGGAGTCTAAGGTTTTTCGTCTTATCGGTTCTTTCGCTTTCACTAATTCTCTCCAATATCTTTCTGTCTGTCGAATTGTTACGTCATTCTCTCTATACTATCTCTATTGCAACGGACACTGTTCTTCTCAACTCTCTTGTCGCATACCTCCTCCATTGAGAAGGACTCGAGCTACAAGCCTTTCTATACAGTCTCATCCTTTCTATGTCCAACTCTCTGACCCAGACTTACCGCTATGCTCAATTTTACTTCTGCGACATTTATTCCTACTCAGATGATGAATAATAATAATAATAATAATAATAATAATAATAATAATAATAATAATAATAATAATAATAATAATAAAATTTAAAATGTGACATAAATTTCAGTCACGTAGCAGTTATCTTCTGCAGAAATGATAAGTTTTTTTTTCAGGGAAGATTTTGGTATCGGTCTTTTTTTTACCGATATATATATATATATATATATATATATATATATATATATATATATATATATATTATATATATATATATATATATATATATATATATATATATATATATATATATATATATTATAATATAAAATATTTAAATAAAAAAAAATAAATAAAAAAAAAAATTAAATTATTATTTATTATTATTATTATTATTATTATTATTATTAATATTATTATTATTATTATTATTTATTATTATTATTATTATTATTATTATTATTATTATTATTATTATTATTATTCAGCTCCCAGGTAGGTATTATTTGCCTGCCAATCGCTTCAGTCTCTCTCTCTCTCTCTCTCCAGTTTCTCCGATACGTAAAACAGCGTTGCTCCTCCTCAGTTCAGCCAGGTCAGGGAAGCCATTTTCGTCAAGCACCGCCTCCACCTCATCTTTCCACCTCCTCCTCGATCTTCCTCTCGGTCTTCTTCTCTCCGGTCTCCACTCCCAACACCTTTTGGTTATCCATTCTTTCTAAGTGACCCAGCCACCTTAGTTAATCCTTTTCAATCTTATTTATGATAGGGCATACCTCCACCCTTTCTCTAATTTTGTTCACTTCTCATCCTTTCTCTTTTACTCTTTCCCAGCATTGTTCCTGAGGGGATCTCATTTCAGCAGACTTTATCCTTCTTCTTGACTCTGTTCTTGTCGTCCAACGCTCCGCTCCATACATCAATATCGGTGTAAGAATGGTCTCAAAAATTATTATTTTCTTTACCTGTAAAGGTTCGTTCGCATCCTTCGGCAATGGATAAAAAACCTCTACACATCTACCATATTTTGCTAATTCTCTCTGTGATGTCGATATCCACACCTCCTCCTCTCTCGAATACACCTCTAAGATATTTAACAGATTCAACCTCTTCTTTCCTAATTCCAATGATCTGTAAAAAAAAAAAAAAAAAAAATAAATAAATAAATAAATAAATAAAAACTGCAGAATATGGTCAGTATATGCAAAAATACGATGATCTGCTTCTTCCCACTGCTCCTTAAATCTCTGAATAATTTTGTCTATGTAAGTAACGAACAGCAAAGGTGACAACACACTACCTTGTTTCATCCCTGTTTTCACTTCAAACCATCTCATTTTCGTGTCCAGTGTGTACTATGCATGAACAGAACTCGTACAGACTCTTGACTGCTCTCAACATTCTTCCAAACATTCCGTAATCTCTTTCCAAACACCTCCAGAATTACTTCTGGGTACCGAATCAAAAGCCTTCTGCAAGTCTATAAAAGCTTCATTTACTCCGATGTTATATTCCCATATCTTCTCAACTATCTGTCCGTTGTTCCTCTACCTTGTCTATAACCATGTTGCTCCTCAACCAGCTGTGGCTCAATTCTTTCCTTCAATCTCTTTTTCTATCATTCTTTCATAAATCTTTACTATATGGTTTATTAATGATATATCCCTGTAATTTGAACATATGCTACCATCTCCTTCTCCTTTATATATTGGAATTTTTTTTCGGCACTTCAACCCAACACCAATACATATTCAGTAATCCCAATATATTAGTTTTAGTTTGTTCGCTAGCATTTTTTTTTATATCAGCTCTACCCCTATTCCATCCTCTCCTGGATATTTACAGTTTTTCGTTTTTATTATTATTATTATTATTATTATTATTATTATTATTATTATTATTATTATTATTATTATTATTATTATTATTATTATTATTATTATTATTATTATAAAAATAATTATCAATTATTATTAGTATTACTATACTACTACTACTACTACTACTACTACTACTACTACTACTACTACTACTACTGTATATCTATATTATTTATCTATTCATTGACTGGATCATTATTTATTAAAAAGTTTGACGCCTTATTTTACTCAAATAAGGAGGGTCTACCGAAGGGTATTTTTTAAACACCCCTTTCGTTGCTACTGACGATATATCGCATGGGCGATACAGATACCGATACCTTAAATGTAGTTTTCGATAAATCTAGGTTTTGTCTTTTTCTGATGTAAAAGATCTCTATGATATAGGACGTCTTTTGCATCATCCAAATTTTTTTTTTAAGTGTATGGAATTCGGCGGGTTAGAATGTTTCCGCTGCTTTTAGTATTAACGGTTGCATATTATTATTATTATTATTATTATTATTATTATTATTATTATTAAATGATAGTAGTAGCATTAGAAGAGCTGACAGTGTTAATTTTATTGTAGTAGATACTTGTTACTCGTTGTAGGAGAGCGAAGTAGTAGGCAGTAGTTCTGTTTGTAGCGTTATTTTCCTATATAGAAAATGATGTTGATATATATATATATATATATATATATATATATATATATATATATATATATATATATATATATATATATATATATATATATATATATATATATATATATATATATATATTTGAGTGCTTGTGTATGTGTTTATGTGTGTGTGTGTTTGTTTGTTTGTGTATGTGTGTGTGTGTTTTCTCGTTTAAGTAGGTCGTGTAAATACCCCACAAATCTAAGAAGGAAAGGTACTTAAAAAAGAATGTGTAGTATTAGCGCTTCTAGTCTTGGAACTGTTTCTTAGTGAGTTTCAAAATCGGATTAGTCCTAATGTCATTTTTGCACAAGCTCTTTAGGTGAAGACTTTTCCTCTTCTATCGTCTCTCTCTGCTCTAAGCAGTTTTTCAATTCATTTCATTTATTTATTTTTTTATTTTTTTTATTTTTTTTATTTTTTTAGTTCCTATTACTTTTATTATTTCTTCCCTCCCACTCATCTCTTCTGCTCTTTTTTTATTCTTTCTTTTTCTACTTCCTTTTCTTTCATTCTTTCCCTCCTCTTATCTCTCTCTCTCTCTCTCTCTCTCTCTCTCTCTCTCTCTCTCTCTCTCTCTCTCTCTCTCTCTCTCTCTCTCTCTCTCTCTCTCTCTCTCTCTCTCTCCAGTAAATTTCTTGAATTATGTTTCTGCACATCGCCGACTGTGCTACCTTAATAAGAATTTCCATTACATACAAGGAGTTTCCTTTATTATTTTATATCTTAGGTATAAATAGGAATCATATATATATATATATATATATATATATATATATATATATATATATAATATATATATATATATATATATATATATATATATATATATATATATATATATATATATATATATATATATATATATATATATATATATATATATATATATATATATATATATATATATATATATATATATATATATATATATATATATATATATATATATATATATTAGAGAGAGAGAGAGAGAGAGAGAGAGAGAGAGAGAGATTGTCATAGAACTTTGTCATTTATTATAGGCCTATACGGGATGGAAAGAATGACTAGCAATTTGTGATTGTATAAGAAACAATCTAAAAGTTATTTTTTTTATGGTTGAGATAGCAGAGAGGAGAGAGAGAGAGAGAGAGAGAGAGAGAGAGAGAGAGAGAGAGAGAGAGAGAGAGATTGTTATTTTATTATTATTATTATTATTATTATTATTATTATTATTATTATTGAGGCATCGCGAAAAGGAGTAATGTCTTTATGAAATTTAATATTTCTATTCCTATTATGTTGCGCGATAATTTCTTGTGTTTTATATGTTTCCTAACGAACTATTGTGTTTTAATTTGCCTTGTAAAGATTAAGCATTAAATGTACTTTCGTCCCCCCCCCATGACACCTCTATATATATATATATATATATATATATATATATATATATATATATATATATATATATATATATATATATATATATTATATATATATATATATATATATATATATATATATATTTATATATATATATATATATATATATATATATATATATATATATATATATATATATATATATATATATATATATATATATATATATATATATATATATATATATATATATATATATATATATATATATATATATATATATATATATATATAAAATATGATTCGCTTTATATTTAGATTGCAAGACATGATATTGCATACTAAAATTATATTAATCAACAGTGAACTTTTCATGTTAGCATTGTTGAATAATTACTTATCTAACTAATATATTTTTTTTAAAGCCCTTGTGATATATATATATAATAATATATATATATATATATATATATATATATATATATATATATATATATATATATATATATATATATATATATATATATATATATATATATATATATATATATATATATATATATATATATATATATATATATATATATATATATATATATATATATATATATATATATATATATATATATATATATATATAATATATATATATATATATATATATATATATAATATATATATATATATATATATATATATATATATATATATATATATATATATATATATTGGTAGGGAGGGCGTGATCAGGTGAGCGTAACATACCTGAGTTATTTCACTCTTTTAATTGCACTTGTGAAGGGGTCTTTGAGAGGGACAATGAATACGAAAGAGTTGGGGTCGATCCCCATCTGGAAGCAAGGGTTCCTTTGTAGGGAGTGTGAGGGAAGCACTGAATAAGGATATTGAACAAATTGGCGTCGGTGCTTGGGTCTTCTTCTTCGGGAGGAAAGGACAAGTTTTTATTAAGCCAAGGCACTTGAAAGGCTCGGTTGACATTTTGGGGAAATTGTTGCAATTATTGTTTGTGAGTTCGTTTTGTTTGTTTCGTGTTTCTTTTTTTTTTTTTTTTTTTTTAATTTAATTTTTAAATTTTTATTATTATTATTATTATTATTATTATTATTATTAGGGAAATTGTTGCAATTATTGTTTGTGAGTTCGTTTGTTTGTTTCGTTTTTTTCTTGTTTTTTTAATTAATTTTTAGTTTTTTGATTATTATTATTATTTATTGGTTGAGGGAAGGAGTTGATTTTTTGATTTATTTATTAAATTTTGATTTGATTATTTTGTTTGTTTGTTGTTGTTTATGTAATTAATATATTTTTTTTTCAATTTTATATTTTTTTTGTGGGAAGTAGTTTATTTTTTATTTATTTATGAAATATTTATTTCATAATTTTTTTATATTTTTTTAATTACTTTTTTTCGGCCATTACAATAGATATGAGGAAGTTTGAGTGTTTTTATATTACCTCTTTTTTTTAATTATTTTAATTATTTTTAATCATTAATTTAGTCACCAATTTTTATTAGTTATAATGTTTTTCTTTACTTATAACCATTTATAAATTTATATCTTATTTTAAATTTTATTTATTACTATTTATAAATTTATATCATATTTCAAATTTTATTTATTACCATTTATAAATTTATATCTTATTTCAAATTTTATTTACTTTATTTTAAACTCATGAAGATCTTTCTTTACTTTTACAAATGGTCAATTAATCCGAATTGTATGTATATGTTTGTCTTCTTTTAAAGCTTTTATTATTTAATATTGTATGGAACAATACTTCACTCCTCTCTTATTGACTTCTTGGGATTTTGAACTCGTAGAAGTCGTTCTTGCTTCATTTGGGTTTATAATTTTTGGTTGTTGATAGTTTATTTTATGTGAATAAAATAGTGAGGTTTTAAAGTGTGCGTTTTATGGAGGGGAAGGGTGGGGTTGGGTGGGAGGGACTGACACCCGGTATTATGATGTTTGTGCAATAAAATTATTGTAGTAAATATTGTATGTTATCAAATATTCAGACTGGTTTAAATTAGTAAGATAATGATGATGAATGATGATAATAATAATAAATAATAATAATAATAATAATATAATAATAATAATAATAATAATAATTTGTAATGTTTTTTTTAATTAAATTACTTTTAAAAAGATTTGAAGGATTTATTAATTAAACTCATTTTTCTGCACTAATTTTTTTTCCAACTTTCATTGAATCGTGTATGGAACTACTCTTCATTGTTCTCTTCAAGGAACTATCTTCTAGGAACTACTCTTCAAGGAACTACCATTCAGGGAACTACTCTTTATTACCTTTTTTTTCGCGCTAAACCGTTGATGGAACCATTTTATTACCCTCTCTTCTCGATAAACAATTCATGGAACTACTCCTTACTCTGTTCGGAGTAAACCGTTTCTAGAACCATTTCATTACTCTCTATTCGGTCTAAACCAGGGGTTCCCACCCTTTTTTGGGGGGCTCGTGGACCCCCTGAATCCTAACTTTGCTTATGTGAACCCCCTGAGTAATAATTTTGAGTATATGGACCCCCTGAGTCCTTACTTTACGTATGTGGACCCCCATATTCCTAAACTAAATAAACATTTTCCTTGAGGACCTCATCAAAGTTTCTGGGGTCTCCTGGGGGTCCATGTGAATCGCGGTTGGGAAACGCTGGTCTTAAAGGTTTATGGAACCACTTTTCATTACTCTTAACAATTACTTTCATTTGATAATTCTTTGCAAATTGTAACTTGTGACTTAGCTTTACTCCTCTAGCTGGCGATTAATAATCATATATTATATATATTATATATATATATATATATATATATATATATATATATATATATATATATATATATATATATATATATATTATATATATATATATATATATATTATATTATAAATATAATTTTATTTTTTTTTTTTTTTTTTTTTTTTTTTTTTTTTTTTATTTTTTTTTTTTTTTATTTTTATTTTTAACACTTTTAAAAATTAATATTATTTTTATTATTATTTTACTTATTCTGTGCAATTTTTTTTATTAATTATTTATTAAATAATATTATTATAATATTAATAAAAAATTAAAAAATAAAAAAAAAAAAAAAAAAAAAAAAAAAAAAATATATATATATATATATATATATATATATATATATATATATATATATATATATATATATATATATATATATATATATATATATATATATATATATATATATATGAGAGAGTGTGTGTGTATTTGAGAGAGAGAGAGGAGAGGTGTGTGCATGTGAGAGAGAGAAGAGTTGCGTGTGTGTGTAAGAGAGAAAGAGAGAGAGAGAGAGAGTTGTGTGTGTATGTGTGTGTGTGAGAGAGAGAGGAGTTGTATGTGTGTTTGGGAGAGAGAGGAGTTGTGTGTGTGTGTGTGAGAGAGAGAGAAGAGTTGTGTGTGTGAGTGAGAGAGAAGAGTTGTGTGTGTGTGTGTGTGTGTGAGAGAGAGAGAGAGAGAGAAAGAGAGAAGAATCGTGTGTGTGTGTGAGAGAGAAGAGTTGTGTGCGTGCGAGAGAGAGAGAGAGAAGTTGTGTGTGTGCGCGCGCGCTCGAGAGAGAGTTTAGTTTATAGTATATTTATGGAATACTTTTAATTGACTTATTTTGAATAAGTAAGAGTGACAATGTAAAATAAATGACTTAATTCTTAATGGCTTTTTCTTATCATTTGGATTGCGTGAAAAAATTCATATTTCTTCCTTTACTCAATTACACCGTATCAAATTTATTATTATTTTTATCATTATTATTATTATTATTATTATTATTATTATTATTATTATTGGTATTATTATTATTATGATTATTATTATTAATATTATTATTATTATGATATTATTATTATTATTATTATTATTATTATTATTATTTATTATTTATTGGTTGGTTTGTTTATAGATGTTATGAGAAGTAATGAAAGTGACAATTGTTACTCTTTCACAATACACAAATATATATATATATATATATATATATATATATATAATATATATATATATATAATATATATATATATATATATATATATATATATAATATATATATATATATATATATATATATATATATATATATATATATATAAACTCTCGAGTATTAATTTAAAAAAAAAAATTCTTTGTCTTTTCATTTGAGTGTAAGAGTGAGGGAGAATGGGTTGAATAGAGCCCCGGCAACGCGCGTTCGAACGTCGCAGCTGGAACAATTATTAGTGTTAGTGCCGGGGGTGGGATAGTGGGGGTGGGGTAAGTCTAGAATGCCAGCGAGGAGGAGGAGGGATGTGTGGGGTGGGTCTAGGGTGCCAGTGAGGAGAAGGAGGGTGGGATAGTGGAGGTGGGGTGGGTCTAGGGTGCCAGCGAGGAGGAGGGGGTTGGATAGTGGGGGTGGGGTGGGTCGGGTGCCAGTGGGAAGGAGGCATTAGTGATATGGCGTGCTCGAGTAAGTTTATTATAAATGGCATCAAGATTAATTTTCTAGTGTTTTGACTGACTTTGTTTTTATTTTATTTTATTTTTATTTTTTTTAATTATTTTTTTATTGTAGATTTTTTTCTTTATTTTAATTACGGTAATTAACTCTAAAGTGGAGTTTATATTTTTATTATATCATTATTATTATTATTATTATTATTATTATTATTATTATTATTATTAATTATTATTATTATTATTATTATTTATTATTAAATAATAAAAATTATTAAAAAAAAAAAAAAAAACTACTACTACTACTATTATTATTATTTTACTTTGTAAATAATAATTTTTAAAATTCGATAAACGAATATATGGACAAAAAGTATTATTATTATTATTATTACTATATTATTATTATTATTATTATTATTATTATTATTATTATTATTATTATTATTATTATTATAATAGGAGTGGTACTAGTGGTGCCTGTGGTCTGTCTTTGCAATAATAATACAATTAAGTTGTCTGTCGTACATCAAAGGCGATAAGACATCAAATATAAGAGAGAGAGAGAGAGAGGGAGAGACTTCGTGGAAAGGAGTCATCGTATTCATAGCCTTTGTTATCGTCCCTTTTTGTCAGGTGTTTTGACGACGTTTTCTGAAAAGTCGTTTGTCTCCCCGCGATAACACGGTCTCTGATACTACTTGTATGTGTGTGTGCGTGTGTGTTTTATAGTGCTTGCGATAACACTGTTTATATATATGTACGCCTCTAAAACTCAATTATGTCCAAGTTTGATAAGTAAATAAGGGTTTTCTTTTATGCTAAATATAGATAATCTCGTGTGTGTATGTGTGTGTGTGAGAGTGTGTGTTAGTGTGTGTTTAATTCTAAAATTATGAATTTATCGTTTTCTATTTTGGGTAAAAAAACAAATGAGTTTGGGAAGACATTGTGGAGACGTTTAGTTGCATGCATTGTTTAATACTTCACTTGGCTTGATTATGATATATATATATATATATATATATATATATATATATATATATATATATATATATATATATATATATATATATATATATATATATATATATATATATATATATATATATATATATATATATATATATATATATATATATATATATATATATATATATATATATATATATATATATATATATATATATATATATATATATATATATATATATATATATATATATATATATATATATATATATATATATATATATATATATATATATATATATATATATATATATATATATATATATATATTAGCTGGTGCTTTAATATAATACTGCTTTGTATTTTTGACATTTAAACTTTGATTAATGCTGTTATTTTTACAGTACAGGAATGATATATTATATGTTAGGGTATAAATCTCTGGTGAAGCGATGACGAATGTTTAGCGGATATGATATGAAAGTATTTCACGTTATTTTAGTCATATTGTACTTTTATTGGTATTTTTCTGTCATTTGCTAGGTCACCCTGTCCAGTTTTTTTTTGCTCTTTCTTCTTTGTGTTTTTTTATTTTCTTTCTTTTTTTTTTTTTTTTTTTTTATGGTGGTGGTAGATGAGGATTTAATATCAGTTGAATTATGCCTTTTATTACAAAATTAGTTGTTTTAACTTATGGCTTAAATTTTTTAATTTTTTTTTTCGATTTTTGTCATTTTCGTTTGGACGGCAAATCTGGTCCACAGCACAGCGGGGACACAGCTGAAACCGAAAGGTTTTAAGGTGAAGCTGGTTCCAAAAAAAATAATATTTTGGGTCGAGTTGGAGCTGAAGCAGATAATAATAAATTTTTAGGCACTGGAGTCAATATCGGCAAAAAAATAAATAAATAAAATAAAATAAAATAAAATAAAAATTCAACAATCTTTGCTAGTATCAATGCATGGCACTGGATATCCTACTTTCCACTTTTGTCCCTTTGTGCCTTATGTTCGTTAATTCATTCTTTTTCTTTTAGCGTGACAAAGATCGATTTAGTCGTGATTTTTTTTTTTTTTAATCTTTTTTTTTATCTTTTGTATGGTATCTTTTGAACCTTGCATTAAAACCATTGCTATAAGTTGTAATCAACATTTTGGCTATTTACCAGTAAAACTTTATCCTTTATTTAATAATAATAATATAATAATAATAATAATAATAATAATAATAATAATAATAATAATAATAATAATAAATAATTTTTTTTTTTTTTTTTTTTTTTTTTTTTTTTTTTTTTTTTTTTTTTTTTTTTTTTTTTTTTTTTTTTTTTTTTTTTTTTTTTTTATTTTTTTATTTATTTTTTTATTTTTATTTTTTTTTTTATTTTTATTTTTTTTGCTTCTGTTGACTGGTGTTGGAATAACAAAAGGGCAGTTGCAAGATTTATAAACGCTATATATATATATATATATATATATATATATATATATATATATATATATATATATATATATATATATATATATATATATATATATATATATATATATATATATATATATATATATATTATATATATATATATTTTTTTTTTTTTTTTTTTTTTTTTTTTTTTATTTTTATTATTTATTTATTTTTTTAATTTTTTTGTATAAAAATGTATTTTTATTTATTTATTTATTTTTTCGTTTTAATTTTTTTGGTATAAAAATGTATTTTATTTATTTATTTATTTATTTTTTTGTATAAAAATAGATTTTATTTATTTATGCATACTATGATCTGGAATCGCATAAGAGTTGTAGAATGTCACAACCCCGATTAACACGATTATTGTAATGATCCTGATTCGATTAGTGCGTTGATTACGATACAGATTTGATTAAAATGATGCATACACTCCATACAGTCATATGGACTCAATATACGCCTTATCCTGATAGCTTATGAAGTAGCAAGGTCAATTTAGATAGTACAAGCTACAAAAAGCTAGATAAAGCTCTCTCTCTCTCTCTCTCTCTCTCTCTCTCTCTCTCTCTCTCTCTCTCTCTCTATATATATATATATATATATATATATATATATATATATATATATATATATATATATATATATATATATATAATATATATATATATATATATATATATATATATATATATATATATATATATATATATATATATATATATATATATATATATATATATATATATATATATATATATATTATATATATATATATATATATATATATATATATATATATATATATATATATATATATATATATATTCAGTGAACAGGTTCTAGGGTATGTGGCCTAGGCAGCTTAGTTTAAAATAGTAGATAATTTCTTACCTTATTTCCTCAAATCTTTGTGTTTTATATTCATTTGGTTGCAGTTTTAATGCAATCCAGGGTCGTTTTGTTTTATTTTCAAAGAGTATATTTTACAAAGGTTTTTTTTTTTTTTTTTTTTTTTTTTTTTTTTTTTTTTTTTTTTTTTTTTTTTATACAGTTTATAACCATTGATTGGCCAATTTGGCACTTACCAATACTAAGTTTTAAATTAAAATAATTTAGCCTGTCAAATATCATTTCTAATACTTTTATATGCTCTTCATATATATATATATATATATATATATATATATATATATATATATATATATATATATATATATATATATATATATATATATATATATATATATATATATATATATATATATATATATATATATATATATATATATATATATATATATATAGTGGAGAAAGGGTTGTTCAAAGGGAATATTTTTTATACCTTACCACTATTGAGCTGATATATATATATATATATATATATATATATATATATATATATATATATATATATATATATATATATATATATATATATATATATATATATATATATATATATATATATATATATATATACTTGGAAATTTGAGTTGTAGAGTGGAAAGGGGTTTGAAGTTCTTATTTAGCACACGCACACGGGCTATATATATATTATATATATTATATATATATATATATATATATATATATATATATATATATATATATATATATATATATATATATATATATATATATATATATATATATATATATATATATATATATATATATATATAAGAATTTGAAGATTTTAATTCATATAAGAATATTAAAGGAAAATATATACCTAAATATATTTTCTTTTTCTTGAGCTTTTTTATTTATTAAATATATGTAAATAAAATATTTTATTTATATATTTTTATATTTTTTTTTTTATTTTTACATAACAACAGAAGAGCGTCGTGATGTGCTGAAAAAGATTTTTTTTTTTTTTTTTTTATAAAATTTTTTCTAATTTTTTTTTTTTTTTTTTTTTTGTATAAAATATAAAAATGTTTTTTAATTTTATTAAAAAAAAAAAAAAAAAAAATAAAAAAAAAATACTATTTTTTTTTATTTTTTATTTTTTTTTATTTATTTTCATTTTTTTTTTATTTTGTTATTATTTAAAATAAACTTTGAAAAAGGAATATGAAATTTTGTGGGGTCTGCTTCCTAATTTGTATATTATATATATATATATATATATATATATATATATATATATATATATATATATATATATATATATATATATATATATATATATATATATATATATATATATATATATATATATATATATATATATATATATATATATATATATATATATATCTCTCTCTCTCTCTCTCTCTCTCTCTCTCTCTCTATATATATATATATATATATATATATATATATATATATATATATATATATATATATATATATATATATATATATATATATATATATATATATATATATATATATATATATTCCTCCGGTTAGCAAAGGGCGGAGGACTACCCAATTCCACCGGAGTTGGGAAAAATCTATCCTGGTCGATGGTGGCCGACATGTCCAGATACACGGCGTTTGAAAGTATGCAAATCAAAGGAAGTTGGGAAAACAGATAAAGGAAGTGTGTTCCAGACTTTACCAGGTATATATATATATATATATATATATATATATATATATATATATATATATATATATATATATATATATATATATATATATATATATATATATATATATATATATATATATATATATATATATATATATATATATATATATATATATATATATATATATATATATAGTTTAGATTAGACGTAGTTTATTAAGAAATAAATTATTTTTAAAATAATATAAATAAATAGTATTTTTTAAAGTAAAATTAATATTTTATTAATGAAAAATACTATATTAGTAATTAATATTAAAATAAAATTAAAATTTGTATTTTAGTACCAAAAATAATCAAAATTAATATTTCATTAATTAAAAATACTTAAAATTAAAATATTATTAATTAATGATATTAAGAATATTTTATAGTAATTAAAATTATTCTATTAGCCAAAAATAAATAAAATTAATTTTTTTTTCTTAATTAAAAATAAATAATTAAAGTTTATATTTTTAATTCATAGTTTTTCGATATATATATATATATATATATATATATATATATATATATATATATATATATATATATATATATATATATATATATATATATATATATATATATATATATATATATATATATATATATATTAATTGCTCCTCTCTCTCTCTCTCTCTCTCTCTCTCTCTCTCTCTCTCTATATATATATATATATATATATATATATATATTATATATATATATATATATATATATATATATATATATATATATATATATATATATATATATATATATATTATATATATGTAAAGTTTTTGAGTACGTATTGATGATCTTTATATTTTGATATTTTAATAAAAGGAAAAAAAGTGAAATTTTGAAATGAAATTTGAAAGGGAAATTGTAGTTATTTCGTGTTTGAATTTGAAAAGAGACGAAGGAAAAATTATTTCAATTCATTTTTTTTATTTGAATAAGAAACGTCCCCTCCACTCTCTCTCTCTCTCTCTCTCTCTCTCTCTCTCTCTCTCTCTCTCTCTCTCTCTCTCTTCTCTCTCTCTCACTCATTCTCTCTCACTATTTTGAATTTTTCTTTTTCGGTTCTCTATAATCAGGGACTCAATAATGACTTCTGTGAGTCGGAATTGACTCTTAGGAACGACTCCGAATCTTTTACCATTAAACCGTGAAGAAGAGTCATATAGCGATAACAAGAGGTTGGTTCCCGGTCTCTCAAAAGCGACTTTATGTTCCCAGGATATAAGGATAACTTTCCTCTGCAGCCTGAGTTTGTCTGTAGGAGGAACTAGCCCTTCTCTCTCTCTTTCTTTTGAAAGAGTTCGCTCTTGTACAGCGAAATGATTTTAAGTAAAGTACACTCCCTCTCTTTTTTTTCTTTCTTTTTTATCCACGGACTTCTATATTTATATTTCATGTTTTATAATTCTGAAGCCTCGTTATATATATATACTATATATATATATATATATATATATATATATATATATATATATATATATATATATATATATATATATATATATATATATATATATATATATATATATATATATATATATATATATATATATATATATATATATATATATATATATATATATATATTGCGAGAAAGTTTAACTATGTAAATTGTATGATCATCTTTTGGAAACTTTAAACTTATTTTAGGAAAGAATAGTCAGTGAACAACCCCTTTTCCCCCAATAAAGTACCACCATTCTGTCAAGATATTCGTGGGGGTGTTAAAGAACCTCCACTTTTCTTACTCATCTTCGCTTCATCTTTGTTATTCTTTTTCTTCTTTTTTAAACCTTTTTTTTCTTCTTCTTTTTTACATATGAATTCGACAGCAGGTTTATTTCAATGTTTTATTTACATAAGATCTATTTTTAGTTTATTTTCTTGAGTCTTCTGTTTTTTATGGCTTTTAATTTGGGTTTCTGTGCGACTTGTTTACTCCTTCCTTTTTTGCCCCGCTCGCTCTCGCGCGCGCGCTCGCAAACGAACGAGAGTGAAAGAAAACGGGAACGAGCGCTCGTACGAAAGAAAACGAAAAATGAGCGTTCGAACGAAAGTTTGGCAGCTTTTCGCGCGCGCGGGAACGAGCGGCCAGCTTTGGCAGTGTTTTAGTGATCGGCGGGAGTAGTTTACTGGTAAATTTATTTTATGTTTATCTAAACATTTCATAGAGATGCACACATTTAATGTATGCACATTAGGGCATATATATATATATATATATATATATATATATATATATATATATATATATATATATATATATATATATATATATATATATATATATATATATATATAAAGCTCATTCTTTTAAAAAGTATTATAATAATTTATATCGCAAAATAATCTTGTAATTTAATAATAATAATAATAATAATAATAATAATAATAATAATAATAATAATAATAATAATAATAATAATAATAAAATAAAAACAATAAAAATACTAATTATAAAGATTACATTTATAATAATAATAATAATAATAATAATAATAATAATAATAATACAATAGTAATAATAAAATAATATAATAATAATAATAATAATAATAATAATAATAATAATAATAATAATAATGTAAATACAAATAATCATAACAAAGGCAATAATTGCAATAAAAAAATAATAATAATAATTAAAATGATGATATTATTATTATTATTATTATTTTTTTTTTTTTTTTTTTTTTTTTTAATTTTTTTTTTTTTTAATTTAATTTATTTATTTATTTAAAAAAATTTTTTTTTTCTCGTGAGTTTATCATTTTGTTTTGTTGAGAACTGTTTATGAACTGGTCGTCAATCGTCTTTCTTCCATTTGCATTTTATATATAAACCATATAAATTATACAAATTATACAAATGTACCTTTTGGGAACTCTATTTGAATAGTATATATATATATATATATATATATATATATATATATATATATATATATATATATATATATATATATATATATATATATATATATATATATATATATATATATATATATATATATATATATATATATATATATATATATATATATATATATATATATATATATATATATATATATATATATATATATATATATATATATATATATATATATATATATATATATATATATATATATATATATATATATATATATATATATATATATATATATATATATATATATATATATATATATATATATATATATATAAAACTGTCAGGAGATATTCACTCACACTGGCACTTATATAAATATAACATAGCCTTGGTAATGGTAAATATTATGTAGTGAACAAATGCCGAAGTAAGATAGGAAAAAAAAGAAAAAAAAACGGGTATAGGCTACGAAATGAATTTTTTAAATTGTAGATATACATTTAAAAGAATGATCAAATCGAGCTTATGCGAAGTGAATCATAGATGATAAATAGGAAAAATAAAATTTCGAATGTCAGGCTTATTTTTGATCACCATTTGTAAACTTGAATTTGAAGCACATGCTGGCTACCATTTGGAGCTTGTGCATGTCTGTATTTACATAAGAAAGAAAGGAAAAGAAAGATAGATAGAATATATATATATATATATATATATATATATATATATATATATATATATATATATATATATATATATATATATATATATATATATATATATATATATATATATATATATATATATATATATATATAGATATATAGATATAGATATATAGTATATATATATATATATATATATATATATATATATATATATATATATATATATATATATATATATATATATATATATATATATATATATATATATATATATATATATATATAAGTACTATGTTCTAGACCCTGAAATTAATATTTATATTAAAGATTCTAATTAATATTGCATTTTCAAAGTGTCCCTATATTTATATATGAATATTTATCATCGTTCTTAATAGAAATATAAACCAATGGGTCTTGACGATCAGAGAGGAAGTAGAGAGAAAATATACGGGGCATTTTTGAGATGCCTTTTCCTTGTGAGCTATATTATTCCCCTCACTGATGCACACGTAAACACACACGCACACGTATACAGAGGTATTCGGGGCTTTTATTTTATGTATTATTTAGCTTTTTTTTTTTTTTTGTGAGAAAATAGATAACTAAAGCTAGCTTAGATTTCAGATTATATATTTTATTTTCAGGTGTTTAGATTAATTTTATTTATTATAGTATACTGTAAAAGTATATATTTATTTTATTTAACAAAATTGAAGATAAATATCTCTCTCTCTCTCTCTCTCTCTCTCTCTCTATATATATATATATATATATATATATATATATATATATATATATATATATATATATATATATATATATATATATATATATATATATATATATATATATAATAATATAGTAAAATAAAATTAAAATTATTTAAATAGTTGCTGTATCTAATAGTTGAAATTGAATTGATGGGTATATTAATAAAAGTGGCTTATTTAAGGGATTATTCAATCTTTTCTTTGTATTAAGAAAACGTTAATGGATTTAAAAGTGGTTTTTGAAGGGGGTGGGGGTTGGCAGATGACAGTGAGGGGGGAGGGTATAGGGCCATTTATATTCTGCTATTTTGGAATCTTTTAAAACTTTATTTTATTTATTTATTTTTGTTTTTGTTTTTATGATTCCTTGCTTCCTAAGTTTTTTTTAGGAATCGAAAGAGGAACCTTCGATACACAAGTACATAGCGTTATTATTTACGCTATTCTAGTATATTATTATTGAAGTTCTTTTTTTTCATTATTTGGCAAAATCTACAGATATTCTTCTCTCTCTCTCTCTCTCTCTCTCTCTCTCTCTCTCTCTCTCTCTCTCTCTCTCTCTCTCTAAAGGTTCTTATATTACGAAAATGCCCTATTTGCCCAGTTCATTTCTTGTGCCCCACCCCCATCCCACACCCCTCTGTAAGAG
>SEYY01020680.1:227500-230000 GCA_009176605.1 Armadillidium nasatum | reverse complement strand
TTCATGACACCAACAAAAGTTGTGGAAAATTATATACTAGACTAAATTAACTAAATTAAAGGCCGATGTGTCTTGATTTGAATAGAGTGTGACAGTCTGTAAACCAGGAAATGAGGATACAAGGAACAGTGTCCTACGCTTCACTATTGAAGTTTGTTTTTTTTGTTTTGTTTTTGAGAGGGGACCTCATCTACGAGGGTACCGTCCCTCCAGGCAGACAAAATACTACCCTTCAGGCCATCACGAGTTCAGAGCGAGTGAAACACGTTCACACGCAAAGAGAGCTCGTGATGCTTTCCCACTACTGGAGTGCTTGAAAGGTTAAAAGAAATTAAAGGAGGGGGTTACGTTTATGGGGTCTGGGGGTTGGAAGGGTAAAAGGTCTCAACTGTAAAAAAAGACGTGTCACAAACAAATTTTTTTTTTTAATTATAATTTTATTAGAAAATTAAATTGGTGAAGCTACTTTCTTATAAGTAACATGTCTTTTTGACTTTAGAAATTTTGTTGTGACATTTTTAGTCGTAATTGTGAAGTACTTATTATGGTGCCTTAAAACACGTAACCAACCCCCCCCCCCAATATGAACCTAAACCCTTAAGTGAGACAAACAATGTAGTAACCATTCCAGGAATGATAACAACAAAAGGAAATACCACGAATATTAAGCACAAAAGAAAGCTTCAGTTATATATATATATATATATATATATATATATATATATATATATATATATATATATATATATATATATATATATTATATATATATATATATATATATAATAAATTTTTTTCTAGAATAACTAACTAGCTTTAACTGTTTTAGGTCAGGTTAGGTTAGATTAAATTAAGCTAGGTTAGGTTAGGTTAAGTTGTTAGGTTAGGTTAGGTATTAGCTTATCTAGAATTGGTTAATTGAGATAGTTAAATATTTAGATTTAAGATAATATTAACTGTTTTAATATATTGTATATATTTATATATTTATATATATATATATATATATATATATATATATATATATATATATATATATATATATATATATATATATATTATATATATATATATATATATATATATATATATATATATATATATATATATATATATATATATATATATTGCCTAAATTATTCAGTGATGTGTTATTTTTTTCAAATTGACCTCATGTTAAAGGTGAAAAGTTGGTACGGAAATGTCATTTTATGGCATGGAGTTCATTTTCTTTATTGTGGTGTTCCTTTATGTATTACTTCTTTAATTGTAGTTCAAAAAAAATGTGTGGGAGTGAAATTGGTAATGTATGTATTAATATAGGCCTAATGGGATAATCTTCAAAAATTTTTTTTATAATATATATATATAATATATATATATATATATATATATATATATATATATATATATTATATATATATATAATATATATATATATATATATATATATATATATATATTATTACAAATTATTTAGAACCCCCACTTTCAACCCACAGATCCATCTAATTTTGGAATTAATGTGTGGAAATTTTTATTTTTTTTAAATTTATTAATTCATTTAAAGAACCTTGTGTAAAAAGAAGATGCTCCCATTCCAATTTTAGCAATGTCTTACCTAACCTAACCTAGCCTAACTTAACCTAACCTAGCCTAACTTAACTTAACTTAACCTAACCTAACCTCATCAAATTTAATGTACCCTAATGTAGCCTAATCTGAACATAAGTAAAAACTTTCCAAAATAGAGAATCAGAGGTACTTGGAAGCATCTTCTAAACAAGGACCCATTTAAAAATTAACCTATTTAAATATTATGGTTAGCGTACAAAAATGTTAGACGAATTATTATTTTTAAAAAATAAAATAGAATTCTCGTACCTTGTGTGATGGCGACTACAATTATAAGGTGTTCGCCGAACATTTTAAGATAAATTGTGAAACACTAAGTGTAGATGGGTCATTTTTAGGCGAATGTGCCTTATTTCGGCTTGGTTTGCTATAAACAAAGTGTTTTCCATTGTTTGTTTGTAAAATGGCAGGTCACTGGATGATTCATCTTAAAAAATGTTCTGCGAATACCTCAGTCTTCATATGTGTTTAACCTACTCAGTACCCTTGAAAACTTGTGAAGAAGATTCAAAAAGTTGCAACATTACAAGTACAACACGGGTGATGAACTAAATAAAATATTTGAACTCATTTTCTCTCATTATTATTTCACTGCAAAACTTGTCCTAACGAATCGTTGGGACAAGTGGCAAAAATTTCACAGTAAAATTTTCAATAGAGAAAAGACATGTTAATCATAAGAAAGTCGTTTCACCGATTTATTTTCTTAATAAGAAAATAAATGAAAAATTTTTTGCCACTTATTTCAACGATTTGTTAGGACAATTTTAGCAGTGTACTATTTAGGGCATTGGAAGGTAATTTATTATTTATTTAATTAATTTCATTTATTATTAATTTATTAATGTAATTTATTAAAACTAAA
>SEYY01020680.1:200000-207500 GCA_009176605.1 Armadillidium nasatum | reverse complement strand
TTTTTTTTATCGAAGGAAGAAATGATTGGGTTTGTCGTGGCAGTTGTACTACATAAATAGCTTCTATTTATGCGAGCGAACTTATCGCTGACTTTTACGTACTTGATTAGAGAAAGAGTTTTTTTTTTCACTCTCTCAAACACACAGACACACCTACACACATACACACATCTCTTCGAATTCACTCTCTCTCTCCATTTACAAATACCTGATATGATGTTCTCTCTCTCTCTCTCTCTCTCTCTCTCTCTCTCTCTCTCTCTCTCTCTCTCTCTCTCTCTCTCTCTCTCTCTTTTTTTTTCTTTTATTATTATTTATTATATATATATATATATATATATATATATATATATATATATATATATATATATATATATATATATATATATATATATATATATAATCCCTTAGAAATACTTGTTCTTTGTCTCTATCCTCTCTCTCACACTCAGAGCCTCTTTTTATGTACCTTTTTTATTTATATTTATCTCTCTTCTCTCTATATCTATATATATATATATATATATATATATATATATATATATATATATATATATATATATATATATATATATATATATATATATATATATATATATATATATATATATATATATATATATATATATATATATATATATATATATGCATACACAAACATTTTATATATGCATGCTTAGAGGGTCGTTTTCTTTTCATTTAATTTTTATGTTAATATATATATATATATATATATATATATATATATATATATATATATATATATATATATATATATATATATATATATATATATATATATATATATATATATATATATATATATATATATATATATATATATAGTAGCACTAGGAAATCACAATTATCTATTTTTTTCAATCCTATTATTGGCTTATTTAATATTTCTAAATAGTTTGTGTTAGTTCGTATATTTACTTACATATATTTACATTTATTTAATTAAATTGATTTTTTCTTTTTTTTTTCGTTTTTTGTTAACTTTTGAATGAATTTGCTGATAGATTAATCGTTACAATGTGGTTGATTAATGGTAACTGAAGACAATTTTCTTTTTTTTTCCTGAAATTCGGTAAAAGAATTTAAAATTAGGGAGTGATTAAGAAGCAAAAGAAGAAGAAGAAGATTACAGACAAGAAGAAGAAGAAGAAGATTATAGACAAGAAGAAGATTACAGACAAGAAGAAGAAGAAGAAGATTGCAGACAAGAAGAAGAAGAAGAAGCTAAGAAGAAGAAGAAGAAGAAGATTACAGACAACAAGAAGTGAGAGATTATAGACAGGAAGAATAAAAATATGTAAAGATAAAAAGAAAAGAAGAGGGAGGAGGAGGAGAAATAGTAGTTGTTAATGAATAGGAGATGCTAAAGTGAAAGAGAAAAAAAAATTGGCATGAATGATGATTGTTTTGATGTTGTTTTTGTTGTTGTTAGGTTAACACAATTTATTAATCAACAATCTTTATCACAACACCAAAGAGTATTCTTTATTCCATTATGATTTTGATAATGAGGAAGGACCTCTACACACACACACAGACACACACACACACACACACACACACACACATATATACACTATATATATATATATATATATATATATATATATATATATATATATATATATATATATATATATATATATATATATAATATATATAAAAGAAAAGGCTTTTCTTTGCTTTCTCTTGCCCATCACCTGATAAGAAAACCGTAGTTTAGTGGGTTTTGAAATATTGTGCATTTTAATTTTAATCCATTTCTATATATCTCGGTTTTAACAACTTGTTAAATGATCTCCTGCTTCTCAACTTTTATTATTTTTATTGTTTTAATTAGTGGTTTATAATTAATAATAACATCAGAGTTCGAGTGTTTTTTAGCTATATATATATATATATATATATATATATATATATATATATATATATATATATATATATATATATATATATATATATATATATATATATATATATATATATATATAAAGATTGAACAAGCTGTTTAAACTTTATTATAAAATAGTATTTGCACTCCCTCTACGCTAGTTTTTCCCTCGTTTATTTATTTGTTCCTTGTTGATATGGGGTGGGGGTTGGGGGTTCTTTTGAAATCGATATACCTGTAATTGATTAGTGTGGGAAGCACAGACTTACCTGTTTAGCGTGGACACAAAGGGGGTGTAGGGTGGGTGGTTGAGGGGAAATCGCTGGAAGGGTCGTTTCTGTGAAAGAGACTCGGAGGGTTAAAAATGACCAGAATAGCCCCAGTGATATTAAACTCGGCTTACGTTGGTCACGCAAAATCGAGTTAGTAATCGACCCTTATTACGTGGGACAAGTGCATTCACTTTAGTGCCACACAGCCTATTGCTTTCGCGCACACATACGCACATACAGACTGGCAGCCATTGCCTTCGCGCACACATACGCACATACAGACTGGCAGCCATTGCCTTCGCGTACACATACGCACATACAGACAGGCAGCCTGGAGACGAGGATATTTGTCACTTTGGGAAAAAAATCGGAGTAAGTTTTTTAGGATGCCAGAATTTCCTTTTCTCAATGTTTTTAGAGTGCCAGAATCCCTCTTTCCATATCGGTTTCGAATACCAGAATCCATCCTTACCAGTCTTTTAGGATATCCGAGTTCCTCTTTCCCGGGCTTTTTAGGGTGCTAGAATTCCTCTCCCCAGTATTTTAGAGTGCTAGATTTCCTCTCTCTAATATTTTGGAGTGCCAGAATCCCTCTTTCCTGGCATTTTTAGAATCATAGAATCCCCTTTTATCGGTCTTTAGGGTGCCAGAGACCCTCTTTCCCGATACTTATAGGTAAGGTGCCAAAGTCACTTTTTTCCTTTTTTTTTTTAAAGGGGTTAGAATCCCTTTTTCCAGATCATTCTATCTGCCTGATACCCTCTTTCCCGATCTTTTTAGGGTGCCATAGTTATTTTTTATGTTTTTTAAATGTGCCAGAATTCTTTTTTCTCGGATTTTTCTTTATAACGGGAAAAAAAAGCCAAAGTTGTATATTACTTAAAAGAAACAAGCTTCACCAATTTATATTTATAATAAGAAAATAATTGGAAAAAAAATTCTTTGAAATATATATATATATATATATATATATATATATATATATATATATATATATATATATATATATATATATATATATATATATATATATATATATATATATATATATATATATATATATGGGAAACTATGTATTTTATTAGGGGGGCCAAATTTTATGAGGAGGTTAGCCGCCTGTTTGTCGGCGTACATATATATGTATTCATGTATATATATGTATGTACATTACATACTTGTACGTTTTTGTAAAAAAAGTGATACCGTCTGTAAGTAAGGAAGTGTATTCGTGCGTTAAAAATTGTTAAATGCCGTGAATTTATTTATTATTTGTAAGAGTGAGTCTGTTATAAATTTTTTTTTTTTTTTTTTTTTTTTTTGTTTTTTTTGTGCACGCGGGGCGGGTCAACTCCTATTATTTTTCTCGATTTATGGGGCTCGTAAATCCTCGGCCCGGAATTAACATATTTATGAGTGAAGCCTTTCTTTAAAAAAAAAAAAAAATAAAAAAAAAAAAAAAAAAATAATAAAAAAAAAATAATAATATAAAAATAAGTAAAAAAATAAAATATATTTTAAAGAGATGTAAGATGGAAAAAAAATATCGCGTTGGATTCTATGATGTTGCTGTGGTAATGAGGGAGAGACTCTTGTGGCTTTATTATTATTATTATTTATTATTATTATTATTATTATTATTACTTTTACTATTATTATTGTTATTAATTATATGCTATTTTTTACAATTATTATTATTATTATTATTATTATTATTATTATTATTATTATTATTATTATTATTTTTTTTTTTTATTTTTTTATTATTATTATTATTATTATTATTATTATTATTATTATTATTATTATTAGTGGTATAATAGTAGTATTTTACGGAATTCCTTTTTATTAATGTATTGTTTTAAGTAGTTTTCAAAAGGAATATAAATTGTATTTAACACATTTATACTTTTCTTTTTTTTTTCTTTTTCGTTTTTCTTTTTTTTTTCTTTTTAAAGTAAATTTTAATGAGTGTTCATTGGGTTGTCAGTTTAAATTGCCATTTTATGTGATAATGTAGTGTCTAATTTCTCCTTTGTAGTCCGACTAACTGCAGGAGGCAAATTAGTGGAATACGACGATAGAGTGTCGGTGGTTGTGGTGGTATTAAAAAAGTTTGTTGTGGTAACAGTATTAATAATTAAAGTAGTAATATTATAGGTATTAGTAGTGGTAGAAGTACTTGTGTTAAGGTAATAAAAACGTTAAAAAAAAGTGATACAATTTGTTGTTGAATTATAGTTTTTGAGAAATTATTGGAATAAACTAGATTGTAGGTTTATATTACCAGTCTTGTATTATTATTATTATTATTATTATTATTATTATTATTATTATTATTATTATTATTATTATTATTATTATTATTAGAGTAAGACTTTTGGTGTTGCCGGACGGGGAAGAAATTTGTTTTTCCAGGGAGTCAGAGCAAAGTTTTTTTTTTTTATTGTTTTAATTTTTTTTTTAATTTTAATACTATGAAAGAAAAGGGGATCAGTGACGGAACCGGGATCAGAACCCGGCATTGTTTAAATTGGTTTAGCCGGTATTTTAAATGGTGGAGCTGGAGCTAGCAAAAATTACCGGCTCATCCATCCTAAAATATATAAATTGTTATTGTTATTATCATTATTATTATTATTATTTTATTATTATTATTATTATTATATTATTATTATTTATATTATTTATTATTATAATTATTACTATTATTATTGCTAATATTATTATTCCATATGCATGAAATGACTCTCTTCACTCCTGTGTTTAGATA
Organism: Armadillidium nasatum; assembly: GCA_009176605.1. Classification (NCBI taxonomy): domain Eukaryota; kingdom Metazoa; phylum Arthropoda; class Malacostraca; order Isopoda; family Armadillidiidae; genus Armadillidium; species Armadillidium nasatum. The sequence continues at coordinate 202,546 of SEYY01020680.1, read as the reverse complement.
TTTACTAGGTTATTAAATCTGATTAGAAAGGAAAAAAAAAATGTCCAGAAGGAATATTAAATAGCTGTGTACTTTTTCCCCTCTTTTATTGCTCCCCTTTCCTCACTCTTTCAAAATATCTGTATTGGTTTTCATTTAATATCCTTCCCATTATTATGTCTCCAAACCCCCGTTCCCCCCTTCCCCCCGTAGTCCCCTCTTGCCTCTTGATAAACGTGAAATTGGACAGTTTGTATGGGCTAATTATCGTTGTGATAATCATCCCCTCGTTTGGCTAGTTCAATAGGGAGATAGGGACGACATGTGTGTGTGTGTGCATGTGTGTATATATATATACTACATACTCGAGGAGTGAGGGGATTGCTTGGGAGTTTCAATACCGTGTGTGTATGCGGTATTCGTTTGAAGTGCTTATATAAAATACCCCTTAATACATGTAATACATTTTTTTTATATATATACATGCTCACTTCCCCTTCTTCGGCACATTGCTGGAGCGAGTGACCGACTTTTTTTTTGTTCAATGTATTTTTGTAGCGAATATGAATGGATTGTATTGAATATTTGTGTGTGTGTGTGTTTGTGTGCGCGTAGTTCGCGCGTATGCTGTCGATGTTGATCTCGAATGAGAGAGATGAATTATAGAGATAAGTGTCGATGATTGGAAGGTACTAAAAAGCAACTGTTGGGACATCTTTGTTACTATCCTTGCTACCCCTCTTTGGCCTCCTAGGATTAAGTTTTTTCATTGAAATTACAGGGTGGGTTGTTGCTATATATATATATATATATATATATATATATATATATATATATATATATATATATATATATATATATATATATATATATATATATATAATATATATATATTATATATAGAGAGAGAGAGAGAGAGGAGAGAGAGAGAGAGAGAGAGAGGTTTTTTTTTATATTTATATATATATATATATATATATATATATATATATATATATATATATATATATATATATATATATATATATATATATATATATATATATATATATAATATATATATTTTACAGAGGGAGAGAAAAAGTGGTTGCTCTTGTAGTACAATTACAAAATTGGGTTATTGCTGCTGTTACAGGGAGAAAGAGAGAGGTTGCTCTTATAGTACATCCAACGGAGGGCCGATGGTGGGGTTTGTTAACCTCTTGCCCGATGCCTCTCCTTGTTAAAGCTTCATTCTCACTCAAGAGAAGAGAATAAATGGGCATTAGAGGAATATCTGAAAGATTAATTTCATGATTTTTTGTATGGACTGAAGAATATTAGAATTAAATGATTATATTGATTATTATTATTATTATTATTATTATTATTATTATTATTATTATTATTATTATTATTATTATTATTATTTACGTTATATAATTTTTATTGTGTAATAAGCTAATTATAATAGTAATACCAATTTTATTATTATTATTATTATTATTATTATTATTATTATTATTATTATTATTATTATTATTTTATTATTTATTTTTTTCATTTTCGGTATATATATATATATATATATATATATATATATTATATATATATATATATATATATATATATATATATATATATATATATATATATATATATATTATTATTTTTTTTTTATTTTTGTTTGTTTTTAAATTTTTTTTGTGTAATATTGTAAAAAATAATTGTGGAGAGAGAGAGAAAGAGAAAGAGAATCTACTAAGCATTGAAAACCATTTCAATAGATTCATAATGCATCATTATTATTATTATTATTTTCAGAGAGAGAGAGAGAGAGAGAGAGTGTGTCTACTAAGTATTGAAAACTATTCAATAGATTCGTAATGCATTATCATTATTATTATTTATAGAGAGAAGGAAAGAGAGAGAGAGAGAGAGAGAGAGAGAGAGAGAGAGAGAGAGAGAGAGAGAGAATGTACTAAGCATTGAAAACCATTTCAATAGATTCGTAATGCATTTGGACAAGGGTTGTTATCATGTTATGATATTTACGCTTGGGGATTGATACAAGAGGGTAACTCTAAAGCCTTCTCTATCCTCGCCTCGACCCTTCCCATTCATTGTTTGGTTTCCCTTTATGATGACGACGTAGAGTAGCTATTACGATGTCATAATATTGGGACAATTACGGGATTCTTTGGTTTGATTGATTGACATTTGGGGTCAATCATGCTTATCATCCTTTACTCAAGCTAGTCAGTAGTGGGTATGACTTACATTATATATATATATATATATATATATATATATATATATATATATATATATATATATATAATATATATATATATATATATATATATATATAAAAGTGTGTGTGTGCGTGTGTTAGGTTGAGTGGTTGAAATGAGTAGAAGGATTAAAGATTTAACGCAGTTCCTTCTGCTACCTGTTTGGTGTTATCGGCCATTAACTTGCAAAATTTACTTTTTTTTAATTTTCCTGTATAGAATTCTATGTTAATCGGAATTGTTTGTATTGCATCCTGCTACTACTACTACTGCTAGTAACCGTATTAATCATAA
>SEYY01020680.1:170000-172500 GCA_009176605.1 Armadillidium nasatum | reverse complement strand
CGCCTTGGTATTGTCGTTGATATGCGTTGTTGTTTTTCTTGGGAGAGATGATATACTTTGGGTTCTCGTTGTAGTGTGTTGTTGTTGTTGTTGTTGTTGTTGTTGTTGTTGTTGTTGCTGTTGTTTGTTGAGAATTGATGTGGTTTTTGTTATGTTTTAAATAGGAATGATGTAGTGTTCTGTTTTCTGCTTTTGTTTGCTGGGAATGTGACTATTTTACGGTGTTAAGAATTAGTTTGATCTTAGGTTGAAAGGTATTTTTGTTTTAAACCTGTCACGCAAAGGTATAGAATGTTTAGAGTTTTTTTTTGGTCTTGATTTGGAGAAGGTTACTGTGAGGTAAATGTTATGGTCGCGTTGATATTGTCGTTATATGCGTTGTTGTTTTTCTTGGTATATATATATATATATATATATATATATATATATATATATATATATATATATATATATATATATATATATATATATATATATATATATATATATATATATTGCTGCTATAATATAGTATTATATTTAAAAAAATAAATGTAAAAAAAATTAAAATAAAAAAAATAAATAATAATAATAATAATAATAATAACAATAATAATAATAATTATTAGGTAAACTTTGGTACTGTTCAGTTGTTATTGTTGTTAATTAACTTTATTTTATGGTCTTAAAGAATTAGATTGATCTAAGGTTGAAGATGATTTTGTTTTTTAACGTGTCGCGGTAAAGATATAGTTTTTTATGGTCGTGATTTGGAGAATATTACTGTGGGGTGGGTGTTAATGTTCTCATTTTGTTTTTTTGTTTTTGTTTTTGTTTTTTGTTTTTGTTTTTTGTTTTTTTGTTTGTATAAGGAGAGTGATTGAGTATTTATGGGTGGAGGCAGGGTTGAGTATTTCTGGGTTGAGGCAGGTATTCAATTTTATGTTTAGGTTTCCAATTTGGGGCAGCATTTATATGTTGTGTTAGGATATGTGGGTGAGTACAACAGTTCTATTTTGTGTTAGCCATCGTTCGAATTGGGAGACGTAAGATTGGATGTTCCAGGTGGTGGAGCTTGTGGTAGATGGCTAGGTTGAATTTATTTTACGGTCTTATCTTAAAGAATTATTTGATTTAACTTTTTTTTTTTTTTTTTTTTTTTGTAAAAACGTTTAGTTTTTTTTTTTCTTTGTCTTGATTTGTAGGATTTGATGTCTCAAGATTTGATGGCTTAAAGTATGACTGAATAAAGTCAAGATTTGTTAGTCATTTTTAGCTGGTTAAGAAATTTAACACTCCAGTGGCGGTATTTATAACCAGTGTTGCTTCTCCAATTAACATCATTATTACTAACTACTACTTACTACTTAGTATTAAAACAGCTCCTACTACTAAGACTCTTAACACTTACTTTAACTACTGTCACACTACTCAACTACTACTACTACTACTGGCATACTGACACTACTACTACTACTGCTGGCATACTGACACTACTACTACTATAATAATAATAATAATAATAATGACAGCATGGGTTTTAAATCTTTTATTATATTAAATTTTAAGATCAATATTTTTTGGTGCGTTCCATGTAAAAAAAAAAAAAAAAAAAAAAAGTTACGAAGAACTTTTATTGTTGAGCGTATATTTATTTTTTCCTCTCTCTCTCTCTCTCTCTCTCTCTCTCTCTCTCTCTCTCTCTCTCTCTCTCACGTATATGCATGATAGGCTTTTGTTGTTGCTATTGATTTTAAAATGGTAATTACACCTGTAGTGTTGTATGTAAAATTGCGCGATTTGTGTAAAGGTTAAATTATTTCTTTGTCGTTGTAGCTTTTTTATAACATTAAATAAGAAAGAAAGAAAGAAAGAGAGAGAGAGACGGAATGACAGACAAATAGAGTGAAAGAGAGAGCGAGTACTTTGCTATAATTGCACGTATACCTTTGATTATATATATATATATATATATATATATATATATATATATATATATATATATATATATATATATATATATATATATATATATATATATATATATATATATATATATATATATATATATATATATATATAAATTGAGAGAGTGGGAAGAAATGATTCAAATGCCTCAAATAGTTAAAGTTAGAATCGTGTGAATCTCTCGTCTCATCTAAAGGACGATTCTTTTTGGTCTTAGTGACTTGATTCTTTTCCTTTTCTTCGTTATCGTCTTTTATCGTCGAAGTCGGTGTCGGACACGACCTCGGCGATAAAAGCGATGTCGGTCGGCATTCTAGCATGGCTTCCTGCACAACAGGCAGCCTGTGTCTCTTGTCAGTCTTCGTTTGTTGATAAGAGAGAAATAGCGAAAATTGTCAGAGACATTCGTTTCTGTATCTTTGTGTATCGTTACTGTTTACGTCTGTCTATCTATCTGTTTGTCTGTCCTTTCTATCTTTCTTTTTTCTTTCTTTCTTTCTTTCTTTCTTTCTTTCTTTCTTTCTTTCTTTCTTTCTCTCTCTCTCTCTCTCTC
>SEYY01020680.1:155000-160000 GCA_009176605.1 Armadillidium nasatum | reverse complement strand
TTATATATTAGGAATATAAATTATCAAATTGATCGATTTTGTAAATATTCATGGGCATCTCTCTCTCTCTCTCTCTCTCTCTCTCTCTCTCTCTCTCTCTCTCTCTCTCTCTCTCTCTCTCTCACACACACACACACACACACACACACACACACACAGCTTATTTCAAACATTTCATGAAAATCGACAGTGATCCGAATTATTGATATGAACCTATTTGGGCACATTATTTAAATATGAAATTTTAAGATTTCATCCCTATTTCGAATGTTATTTCTCGGCTTTTTTTTTTTTTTTTTTTTTTTTTTTTTTTTTTTTTTTTTTTTTTACAGCTCATTCGAATCATTTCGTAAGGCATCATAAAAATCATTTGGGGTCGATATTGTTAAGAAGGGCCAAAAGTGGAACGAGAATGTATATTCGGAAGAGTTTTATATTTTCATAAAATAAATTAGTATATATATATATATATATATATATATATATATATATATATATATATATATATATATATATATATATATATATATATATATATATATATATATATATATATATATATATATTTATTTATTTTTTTTAGTTTTTGAAATCTCACTATTGTGAATATCTTATACCACTACAAATAATAAATAATAACAATAATAATATAATATTAATACTAATAACTTATTACTATTAATATTATTATTAGTAGTATTATTATTTAGTTAAAAATTAACTAAATAAATAATATAATAATATTATAATAATAATATAATACTAATAATTTATTGCTATTAATATTATTATTAGTATTATTATTTAGGTAAAAATTAGTTAAATAATAAATAATAACTAATATTATAATAATAATATAATACTAATAACTTATTACTATTATTATTATTATTATTATTATTATTATTATTATTATTATTATTATTAGTATTATTTAGGTAATAATTAACTATATAATTAATAATAACAATATTAATAATAATAGAATACTAATAACTTATTACTATTAATATTATTATTATTAATATTAGTATTATTATTTAGTTAAAAATTAATATTCCTGTGAAATCTGATTCTTATGACCTTATTTATTTATTTTTTTATTCATTATACTAAAATGAGGGTGACAGATAGAGAGGGGTGGAATGGGGGATCCTATAGATCCTTGAATTGCGTTAACTATTTACTAATTTTGGTGGTAAATTTTGAAAACCTTCAGTAATAGGAAAATCCAATGATCATGAAGGTTGTGCGTTTTCAGAAGAGGGATTCACTACCCTTCGTCTGCGACTCTGATGGGCCACATCAAGATTCAGTTGATCAAAAGCAATGGATACTTTATTATTATTATTATTAATAGTAGTAGTATTAGTAGCAGTAGTAGCAGTAGTAGTCCAGAATCATATATATTAATATTCATTTTTTGTAGAACTATAATTATTTTGTAATCTTTCTACTTTTTGATAAATGTTTGACTATTATTATTACTATTATTTATTATTATTATTATTATTATTATTATTATTATTATTATTATTATTATTATTATTATTATTATTTATTTTTATTATTATTATTATCATTATTATTATTATTATTATTCATCATCATCAAAAAACTGAATTACATTTTTATTAATTCGTATCGATTTCATCGTATATTTATCCATTCATTGCGGAAACGCTCCTTTTCCTTTATAATTCAGCAAAACTCAAACATTGACTTACTTATTAACTTTTAAATAATTGCTCAACTCACGTCTCGGTCGAGAATGACGTCCATCTATCATTCTTGCAAGGCTTTTATTTAAAAATTGGAATATACGTTTTCTTAACCTATATACATATATATATATATATATATATATATATATATATATATATATATATATATATATATATATATATATATATATATATATATATATATATATATATATATATATATATATATATATATATATATATATATATATATCAAATGATCGCACACAAACACACACAAGCGAAGAACCAATTTACGAGGTGGTATATTATAGAACATATTGTGAGGCGTATCGGTAGATGATGTCGTGTTGAAGTGATGTATTTCTCGCGTGTTAAGGGAGTTTGTTCGGTGTGAGGCTGTATAACGTCTTTTTATATGGTTATTTGTTTACACATTATATATATATATATATATATATATATATATATATATATATATATATATATATATATATATATATATATATATATATATATATATATATATATATATATATATATATATATATATATATATCTATATATATATATATATATATATATATATATATATATATATATATATATATATATATATATATATATATATATATATATATATATATATATATATATATATATATATATATCGAGGCAAGGCATCTAACACCAATCTATTATGAATGGTAATTTGAGTTTTATACGCTTAGACGACATGGCTTTGGAGAAAAAATTTGTTGATGTGGTGGGGTAGGAGGAGGAGGGGGGGAGAGGGGAGGTTCTTACTTGGATTGTAATATTATTCTTGTAAATTTGTATTTTAATAGGTAGCTTATTATTTTTACATATCTTCACCTTTTCAGTTTCTCTCTCTCTCTCTCTCTCTCTCTCTCTCATATATATATATATATATATATATATATATATATATATATATATATATATATATATATATATATATATATATATATATATATATATATATATATATATATATATATATATATATATATATATATATATATATATATATATATAGGTAAATGCTTATAGTGCAAGTAATTTCCATTTTATCGCATTGACTGCTTGTAAACGACTGCGCTTAATTAGCGAATTATTATGAAAGACTAAAAAGGCTTTTTGCGATAAGAGTAGTAAAAGTCGCTTCGATTCATACGAAGCCTTTGCAGATAAAAGGCATATAATAATAATGATGATAATAAAAGCTCTACTACACTCTCAACTTGACGCCGAAGATGAAGAGCAAACTGAGATGAAGAATGAAAGGATTGGAGGGAAGAAAGAGAGAGAAGAGAGATGGACAGACATACGACATACATACATACATGCACACACGCACACACATATATAGAAATAGAGAGAGAAATCTTCTAGAGGGGGAGAGAAAATTCTTTTGATAGACAGAGAGAGGGAGAGAGAGAAAAAAAAAAAACTATTAAGAAACGAAGAGAGAGAAAAAAAACTATTAAAAAACGAAGAGAGAGAGAAAAAAAAACTATTAAGAAACGAAAAGAGAGAGAGAAAAAAAGAGAATTGCCAACAAGCAGAGAGAGAGAGAGAGAGAGAGAGAGAGAGAGAGAGAGAGATAAAGATAGAAAACACAGACGAGGGACAGTGAAAGAGAGATGAAAACTACGAGAATTTGAAAGGGAGTAACAGAGACTGACATTTAAGGACTGGGACAAGAACACTCAGAGACAGTCATATATATATATATATATATATATATATATATATATATATATATATATATATATATATATATATATATATATATATATATATATATATATATATATATATATATATATATATCCAATTTGAACCGTTGTGTTTATCTAAATATTTATATATGAAAAATAATTATTTCTGTTACACAAACGCAGTAATTTGAAAATATTCATATTTGTACTCATGTGAATATTTTTATGTAAACAAAATCATCGAATAAAAGAATAAACTTCATATAAAATGTATGAAGAGAATCTTTCCTCAACGCTCGAATACGTTAAGCAACGCAATTCTTTAACTAAGCTTTAACTGATAGTCCAGCATCAGGCAAAGCCGCCTAGGATTGAAAGAGTAATATAGTTACTTCCGATTCTATAAAGCTCCGAATAAAACGATGGCGCTCTCCCTCTCCATCACTGCAGAAATTGTCCTAGGATTGAAAGAGTAATGGCATTGTCTAGATACAATATATACAATATATAATATACTTAGTCTGTGGTAATAATTACTTCAGAGTTCTACAAAGCTCCGAATAAAACGATGTCGCTCTCCCTCTCCATCACTGCAGAAATTGTCCTAGGATTGAAAGAGTAATAGCATTGTCTAGATACAATATATATATAATATATACTTAGTCTGTGGTAATAATTACTTCCGAGTTCTGCAAAGCTCCGAATAAAACGATGTCGCTCTCTCTCCATCACTGCAAAAATTATCCTAGCGAATCGTTGGGACAAGTGGCAAAAATGTCACAGTAAAATTTTTAATATGGAAAAGATATGTCAAGCACAAGAAAGTCGTTTTACCGATTTATTTTCTGGTAAGAAAATAACTGAAAAAAAAAAATTTGTCTCAACGATTCGTTAGAACAGTTTTTGCAGTCTAGTCTGTATCTCCAACTAAAGTCGTACTGCTAGCCGAAACTTTATCTCTGTATTCTCTGTAGAAAACGAACGATCTCTGTAGCTGCAACTTACCTTAGAAGACAAACCATAATCAAATGTATTGAAATTCTATCATAATGGCATTGTAATTTGACATAGAATTTCTTCTAGCCATTTTATTATTATTATAAGGTTAGGTTAGGTTTGGTGACCCTGACTGTGTAATATATATATATACCCTATATATATATATATATATATATATATATATATATATATATATATATATATATATATATATATATATATATATATATATATATATATATATATATATATATATATGTCAAATTCTAATAATGCTTATACAAAATGATTTTTAAATTCTAAAAAAAAATCTGTAGATTTTTCAAGTTATATAAAACTATTTAGGTATTTAATATAATTCTGTCATATATATATATATATATATATATATATATATATATATATATATATATATATATATATATATATATATATATATATATATATATATATATATATATATATATATATATATATATATATATATAAATAAGGGGCAGCACATTCTGCTCCTCTTGCCAAATACTCCGCA
>SEYY01020680.1:95000-97500 GCA_009176605.1 Armadillidium nasatum | reverse complement strand
ATATCGAAATATTATTTACCTGTTTTTATCATTTGATATTTTCACTTTATTAAATATTTTTTATACCCTTTCATCCCCCCACTTTTCCCCCACCCCTCCTATATATGTATATATATATATATATATATATATATATAATATATATATATATATATATATATATATATATATATATATATATATATATATATATATATATATATATATATATATATATATATATATATATATATATATATATATATATATATATATATATATATATATATATATATATATATATATATATATATATATATATATATATATATATATATATATATATATATATATATATATATATATATTTCCGTAAACCATTCATCTTAACAAGTTTAAAAAGTATAAACTTTTGTTACTTACCAATATAAGCATAAAATAAGTCTTTTCTGCCCAGCCATTTTGTTTATTTAAAAAGAAAATCGTCTCTCCGTTCTTTGGAATGATTTAACTTTCAATAACTTTTCGATTGAAATCACAAATGTTCATAGTAAAATCCTTCTCCTTTCTCTAAATTTTACAAGCCTTTACTTTCTCTCGGTAACTGCCAAAAATACGATGCTTAAAAAAGTACGACAGTATTGATAATTTATTAAATATTTCTTTTTAATTTTTTTGATCTTGTTCATTATGATTTAAATTAATTTTCAGTATCATATAATAACAAAAATTTAAAAAAAAAAATTTTAAAATAAAAAATAACGCATATTTATATATATTATTTATTATTTCAAAATTTTCAATTTTTCTTTCAATACAATTAACGTTTCAAACTATAAACTCACTAATTAAAATATTTTAAATCCTCTTATTTTTAGGCACTGTTCAGATTTTACAAGCGATTATTAATTGAACTACAATATTAAAATTAATTTAGGCATCACAAATATTTGTCATCACTTTTCTCACTTGTCACAAACTGAGCATTAAAATTGAACTAAAATAAAAAAAAAATATATATGCATAAAAAATTTTTGAAAATTTTTCATGCGCTATAAAGGAAAGTTTGCATTTCTTTTGCAAGTCATATCGTAAGAATAGAAACGCTTGCGCAGCAATTATGCACACACAATTCTCTCATCCGTTATATTAAAGAAAGCGTTTGCAAAAGTTTTGCAAACCACATACAGTATTTTCTTCGTGTGGAATAACTAATCAAAATTGTATTTTTTTTTTTATATTTTTTTTTATTTTTTTTTTTTTTACATTAAATATAGCTTCATTGGAGTGTTACTATAATAAGATGCAATTTATTAAATATTTAACCCTATTAAATCCTGTTAAAAAAAATTAAGAAATAAAATTAATATAACAGTTGTACACTAGCTGGTTGTATATAATGGTGGTTTGCAAAAAGATGCAACCAGGTCAAGAGCCGCCCCTGATATATATATATATATATATATATATATATATATATATATATATATATTATATATATATATATTATATATATATATATATATATATATATATATATATTGAATGAAAGGCATCTTGGTCATATAACGCATGTAATATGATATATAATATATAATATATATATAACGCATGTATATGAATATAATAAATATGCATATATATAAATATACAATAATATTATTTAAATTAGAAAATATTAGAGAAATTATCACAAAATAATACTTAAAATCAACCGAGAAAATATGGATATAGATACTAAAGTAGTTTCGCTGTCTCAATTCATAAGGGAACGATTTCTTTCAAACTGTTAAAATTAAACCATTGAAATCTCTCATTGCAAATTACCCAAATGTAAATTTTGGTTAAAAACTTTCGAAATTGAGCTTTATGTGCAAAGAGTTTAAGGAATTTATGGTATATACGAAATCTAGTTTCAATATTTTAAACTTCAAACATGCATTTTGGAAAGCGCTTATACGCTAGTATTGACAAGGAAATATTCTATTGGATTGCATACCATATGAACGAAAAAATGAGGAATATATTAGTATAAACTTTTCTACAAAATAAAAAATAAAAGAAAAAAATAAATAAATAAAAAAAAGTAAAAAAAAAAAAAAAAATAGTCAAATTTTTTTTGCTTCGCGATTTTTATCAATTTTTTTCTTTTATATATATATATTATATATATATATATATATATATATATATATATATATATATAATATATATATATATATATATATAATATATATATATATATATATATATATATATATATATATATATATATATATATAAAGCCTTATCCAAATATTTAAGTCTTTGTTGGGTAAATGTTATTGATTTGTCTTGTTTGTAGTATCAGTGGAAAGTTATGTTTTGCTTTATAAAAATTTGTGTGACTGTTTCTTTGTACGTATATACCATCTCTTTATTTCAAATATACACACACACACATGCACATATACACATTATTATCATGCTAATAATACTAATAATAATAATATGTACACATATTTTCTTAGTTTTCTTCTAG
>SEYY01020680.1:55000-80000 GCA_009176605.1 Armadillidium nasatum | reverse complement strand
TCTCTTCTGGATCTGCAGTCCTGGTGCTTCATTGACAGCAGGTGGGCTTCCTGGAGTTCCTGCATCTCTCCTCACTGCTATGGGCACTTCTTCAGGGGGCCAAGTTAACTCTGGTGTTAGTCTTGCCTTGTCGTCGGGTTCTATGGCAGCAACAGCTGTGGCAAACGCGGTCACAGCAATGGCTGGAGCTCACCTTGTGGGGCCACATCCACACCTCACTTCCGTAGCGACTTGTTATAGTCCGACTCCTACCACCAACTTACACTCCGTTGTTAATTTAAGTACGAATAGTAGTAATAGTAATAATAACAGTGGGTCAGCAACCAATCATTCGAATAGCAACAATAACAGCAGTAATAGTAGCAGCGGCAGCAGTACAAGCAGCAGGGATACGAGTAGCACCAGTAGCAGTGGCAGTAGTAACAGAAACAGTACGACATCAAACAGCATTGGGGCAGGAGGGGGTGTTTCCTCTCCTGCGGAACCTACTTACGTTAACCTTTAGTCTGTGAGTGGTTCTTTGTTCGACGCATTCATTCACCGACGTTTTTTTTTTTTTTTTTTTTCTTATAATTTTATTTTGGTTTTAAATGTTATTAGTTTTTCTTCCCTTAATAGTAGTCGCTTACATTTTATACTTTTTTTTTTGAATTTTTAATTTTTTTATAAATAATTTTATTTTTTATTTATTTTTTTTTTCTTTTTTTTATATAATAATTGTCGTTGGTTTGCGAGTATTAGTTATCGCCGTTAACGATTTACTACGGAATGTTATATGTATTTTTTTAAGTATTATTTTTTATATTTATTTCAAGTAATGATACTAATTTCGGTTTTTAATGTCTTTTTTGTAAATACGGTACTGTTTTGTTGCGCATGACCGTCTTTTTTTTTTTTTTTTTTTTTTTTTTTTTTTTTTTTTTTTTTTTTTAATTATTAGTTTTGTCTTTCTAACTTTGCCAAAATTCTTCCATGTTTATTTTTATATATATATATATATATATATATATATATATATATATATATATATATATATATATATATATATATATAATATATATTATATATATATATATATATATATATATATAATATATATATATATATTATACTCGGTATATGGGTAATACGCATTCATACATAATTTGTGTATATACTTTAATGTTTGTCTTTGATATTTCAGGCGAAAGAAGAAGTGTGTCCGTTACATGGAGGGCGAGGACCAAGACGAGAGTCAAGAAGCAGCTCCGGGTTCTGCAGGAAGTGTTGAAGGAGCAATGTCACAGGAAAGCGATTCTGATGACGACGCCTTTAGCGACGTTAATCTTTCTATGAATGCGTCATCTCCAACTTTACTCGAAAGAGGACTATCATCTCCGTCCTCTGCCTCTAACCTCCTCCTCTCACCTGGACCTTCGTTAGCGTCCCCAACAGGACCTCCCTCATTGTTAATGCCCTCACCAGCGTCATTATCTTCACCTCTAACGCCAGGAGAACCTTCTAGGGATGTATTTCCCCTTCCTCCCATAGGAGTACCACCACAACCTCCTACAAGACCACCCGTAGGAACTAATCCCAGGGACATTAATAATCCCCTCAGTGTTAATCAACTGACTGGTCAGTGTGCGAAAAGCCCAACCATGGTAAGTGTGACCTGACCTCCGCCCTCCCTCAGTATTCTAATACACAAGTCGATACCTCAGTGCCACGCGAGGGGACGAAGGCCTGTTGGGCAGTCTGTGCGGGCACCTCATGGCATTTTGGACAATAAAAATATAATATCTTTTATTGTTATTCTGTTACAATATTTCTTGCCATATCTAACGATTTTCAAACCACAAACTCTATTTCCGTTATTTATGACTTGTAAATAACATATATATATATATATATATATATATATATATATATATATATATATATATATATATATATATATAATATATATATATATATATATATATATATATATATTATAATATATATATATTGGGCATTTTAATAACAGTAAAAAAATATTAAAAAACTATAAAAGGAAACATTTGATATATATATATATATATATATATATATATATATATATATATATATATATATATATATATATATATATATAATATATATTAAATTATTTTTTTATTTTTCTTTATAACGAAAGTTAGAATTTTCACTACTGAATAATACAAAAATAAATATAATTAATTCACAAAAGACTCTCGTGTCACAATTTGAGATTAAGTTAAAAGTGCAATAAATAATAATAATAATAATAATAATAATAATAATAATAATAATAATAATAATATAAAAATAATAATAATAATAATTATAAATAATAATAATAATAATAATAATAATAATAAAAATAATAAAAAAATAAAAAAAAAAAAATATATATATATATATATATATATATATATATATATATATATATATATATATATATATATATATATATATATATATATTAAATGTCGATAATTCTTGTTCTACTTCTATCCTTTCTCTAGTATTTTCGGAAAGCACAACTACCGTTTTGAATTCTGTTAATCTTTGTCTCAAATTCCTCCATAGGACGATTCCGTAGCTATTCTTCTTCCAAACCTCTCTAGCTCATTCATGCCAACATCGTAATTCCTTCTAAAGATAATATTTCTGCTCACTCTGGAACTTAAAACTAAGGAGGAGTATGGTTCTTATGGTATCTCTTACGTGGTCCTCAAAATTTGTGTTTTTGATAAAACCTTTTCGTCTCTTATCTTTCTACTTCGACCTTCCCTTTCATGCCGGAAACATATTCTCATTGAGCCTGTGGGGAGAAATAGGGAAGACCTCGTAATTCTTTAATTTCGTATTATTTAACCTGTTCTTTCTAAATATTTCGCATCCATAATTAACAGGAAGACTTGGGAACATCTCAATTCTTCTAATCTTATGTCAGATCGCCAGTATGGCTTTCGTAAGGAAACGCTCTTCAAGTGATCTTTCTCTTCTCTTTGACTTTTGGTCCAGGGTTCTTCAGTATTTCGATGAATTTTTGTTGTGACCCGAGACATACCGACACCCTTCGATAGAATTTGGCACAAAGCTTTGATTTCTAAACTAACCTCTGTTTCGGAATTGATCCTTCTCTCTATTGTCTTCTTACTCTTTTCTTTTCCTGTCGTTCTATACGTTCCATCCTTTAAATCTATTAATAGATGTATTCCCCAGGGACCTGTCCTGTCTCAAACTCTCTTTTTACTTTTCAGTAATGACCTTTCTCTGTTATTTCATCACTTATCCACTCCTATGACTACGACTCCACCCTTTATTACTCCTTTCATTTCGAAAGACGTCCCACCTAACGGAAATTGACTCTAGGAGGATGGCCTTGAACAGATAGCTTCTGATCTTTCTCAAATATCCAATTGACGTAGAGAAAACATGGTTGTTTTCAATGCCTGAGTTCCTCCATCTCTATTCTCTACACAACTGTCACTATACTATCGCTATTACAACAAGCAATGGTCTTCTGAACTCTACAGTCGTATTCCACCTCCATTGCACAGCCTCATCCTTTCTCTGTTCAATTCTTTGATCCAGAACATAACCATTATGCTCATTCGAATATGCATTTTACTAGTAAAAGTCTAGAACACACTTCCTTTTTCTATTTTTCCAACTTTCTTAGTCTTGCACAATTTCAAACGCCTTGTATAGGGACATTTCTTTCTTTAATTTGGCCTTTCCCGAAAATTTCACCAACTCTGGTGAAAATTGGTAACCCTTCTTCCTTTTCACGCCAGAAGATATATATATATATATATATATATATATATATATATATATATATATATATATATATATATATATATATATATATATATATATATATATATATATATATATATATATATATATATATATATATTATATATATAGCAGCAATATTTATGTGAACTTTTTTTTTTTTTTATTTTTTATTCAATTATTATTATTATTATTATTATATATTATATATTATTATTTATTATTATTATCACTATCACAAATTTCTAATATCTTCAAGCCATCTGATTTAAATTTAAGTAAATATATTTACATTTTACTTAATTAAAATAAAATATTTAAATTAATATTCTTTTTTTTCTCTAATTAAAGTATCGTTAAAAGGTTATTTAATATTATTATTATTTTATTATTATTATTATTTTAAATCTTTAAATTTTCTTTACAATAAATTCTTGTGACTTTTTTTTAAAAATAATTTTTACAGTTTTTTCTTAGGTCAAAATTTACATTTATATATATATATATATATATATATATATATATATATATATATATATATATATATATATATATATATATATATATATATATATAATATATAATATATATATATATATATATATATATATATATATATATAAAGTATGGGTGTTCAAAATAATAATAATAATAATTTCTGTTTAATATCGAGCGTGTGTTAATAATTATGTTAAGTTTTTTCATCTCAATGTTTTTATTTGTTGTATTAATTTAAGCAGATAAGTTGTATAGGTTTGGTTAGCTTTAATAATAATAATAATAATAATAATAATAATAATAATAATAATAATAAATAATAATGATAATAAAAATAATACTCTATATATTATAATATAATATATATATATATATATATATATATAATATATATATATATATATATATATATATATATATATATATATATATATATATATATATATATATATATATATATATATATATATATATATATATATATATATATATATATATATATATATATTCCTTAGTCCGTTTTTTTTTTCTAGTTTGAGATAGGATTTTGATGCTATAGCCAATGTGAAAAGTTTATTAAAAGAGTACAATTGTATTATACTAATAATTTTATTAGATAAATCTATTGAACTATTGGATAATGATTTCAATTATTGGTGTTCCTTCATACAGAAGAAAACAGACCCTTAAGTAAAGGGTAATTTTGGTAAGTTTTAAGCCCAACCGTCAAGAAAACTTTTAAAATATATATATGCATATTTGTTTTTATTTTTCTGGTATACGGGTTTGAAGACATCTTTTTTTACCTTTTGAAATAGGGTTTTGTAATAACACTGCCATTATTATCATGTTACACATGGTTGTAATAGTAATGAATATGCGATCTCAAAGAAATTGCCCATAGGAATGAAACATTGGCTATGATCTATATTTCTTTTAATTTTATAATTTCACATATTTCAAACTAAAATGTAATATATATTAAAATTTTTTTTATTATTATTTAATTTTCTGGTCACATTACTTTTTTTTTTTTTTTTTTATTTTTTTTTTTTTTTTTTATTTTTTTTTTTTTTTTTTTATTTTTTTTTTTTTTTTAAGTTTGAATTTTTGTGAAACTAGAAACACAATTTAAAGGATATATTAAATCCATATTCGTTTATTTGGTAATTCATTTCAATGACCATTCACAAAAAAGTTAATTTGCTTCAGACACAAAATAAAACCTTGGTGATAAAAATTTACAAAAAAAAAAATAAAAATTAAAATAATAATAATAATAAATTTTTTGTATCCCATTATCTTGGCTTTCACTATCTACTTCTTTTATTATTAAAAAAATATGTTTGTATAGTAGTTTAAAATTAATATACTAATATCATCATGTGTATCCACAGTAACCTTTTGTTAAAAATCGCACCCATATATATATATATATATATATATATATATATATATATATATATATATATATATATATATATATATATATATATATATATATATATATATATATATATATATATATATATATTATATATATATATAATATTATATTATAATATAATATACTATATATATATATATATATATATATATATATATATATATAATATATATATATATATATATATATATATATATATATATATATATATATATATATATATATATATATATATATATATATATATATATATATATATATATTATAATAATTTTTAAAAATTTTTTTTTTTTATTAATTATTAAAAATTATTATTATTATTATTATTATTATTATTATTATTATTATTATTATTATTATTATTTTTGAATTTTATTAAGTTTTTTTTATTTTTTTTTTGTATTTTTTTTTTATATTTTAAATTTTTCAACATTATTATATATATATATATATTATATATATATATATATATATATATATATATATATATATATATATATATATATATATATATATATATATATATATATATATATATATATATATATATATATATATATATATATATATATATATATATATAATATTATATAATATATATAAAAAAAATATTTTTTTTTTTTTTTTTTTTATTTTTATTATTATATTATTATTATTATTATTATTATTATTATTATTATTATTATTATTATTATTATATATTTAAAAAAATTATTTTCTACTCATCGACCATTTTGTTTTAGCTTGGAAGTTTTTTAAACGAATTAAATTAATAACACTTATTGAAAAGAATTTTTTATTTTTCATTTTTTAAATTTATTTAAATATATGGTTTTTAATTCTTTAGAATAATATTTAATATTTCTGTATCTAATTTTTTTTTTTTTTAAAGTTTTTTTTTTTTTTTTTAAAAGTTAACTCTTTTGGTGAAATTTTTTAGTATAAAAATTGGTAAGATACTTTTACTATTATTATCATTATTATTATTATTATTATTATTATTATTATTATATTATTATTATTATTATTATTATTATTATTATTTTGAATTATTAATAACTATTAACGATAATAATATGAAATTCTTTATGAATTTATTTTTTTATACCAATTTACTAATTTTTTTTCTTCTGAATCTTTATAATATGACATGTTACTTTGTCGGTAGAAAGAAATATATCAACTGATATATTCCTTCTATCAAATTTTTTAAATATTAATTTCTATTGTTCTGTTAAATATCTGCGTAAAATTATTATTATTTACAAAGGTATCTTCCTGGCCAATAGTTCTAACATTTTTGGTCTTTTATTTTTAAACTATTTTTTTTTTAACTTTTTTTTATATTTTTGAATTTTTTTTTAATATTTTTTTTTCTTTTTTTCTTTTTTTGTTAATAGAAAAAAAGAATAGTTTGTGACGTAACTTTATCTCCTCTTCATCTATTACTTTATTTTCATGACTTTATTTAATCCCAATAAACAAAGATTAACTTGAGCTCTCTCAAATATAATTTAAAATTAAATATTTTCTTAACTCAATAATTTTTGCTTACTCAGCAATCATCATTACATTTTTAATTTTTTTAAGAATTATGATTTTTTTTTTTTATTTAAGATTATATATTTGCTTATTATTATTGTACACTTAAATCATTCCAATTATTACTCTCTGCACTGGTCTGTTTCCCATTTTTTTTTTTTAATTTGGTTTGTGTGATTGTTACTGTTTGTAGGACTTTAATTAAATTCTGCTAAACTTTATTTTATTTTTTATTATATTTTTATTATTATTATTGATTATTATTATTATTATTATTATTATTATTATTAATATTATTATTATTATTATGGCTTATTAGTATTATTATTGTTGTTGTTGTTGTTTGCGTTGAAATTTGTTTTCTTTCAATGAAGAAAGAAAATTTATATTTTAAAGGTGATACTTCCAAAACTCATGGGAAGACTGGAATTATTTATTATATTATTATTATTATTATTATTATTATTATTATTATTATTATTATTATTTATGGATGTGTTTTCAATAAAATAAAAATACTGTTTGACAATCAGATGAAGGTAAATATAATATTTTTTGGTATATTATGGCTCTATACAAGCTAATATATCAAAATGCTATTCAAGAGCAAGTTATTATGCACTTGTGTGAATTTTCATACTCAAAGTTATTGATGAAATAATTATTATTATTATTATTATTATTATTATTATTATTATTATTATTTGCCACATTTACTTACAAATATGTATAAATTTGATGTTACTTTCCTAAAATATTATTGTAAAATACAAATTTTGTAAATGTGTAAAATAGAAAAAATGTGTAAATGATGAAAAAAAACGTGTTTTAAATAAAAATAATGTTGTTTTTTGTTAATATTTTGCTCTTTGTACAGAAAGAATCTTTTATGTCAAATGTTTCTGTAAATAATTTTGTAGTTAGAAAATAAAGATAACTTTCTTATGTATGTTTCTGTATTATACTCCTTATAAAATTTCACAACAAGTAGGGGAATCTTCTAAGCAGTTCTTCCTCTTTTGTGTGAGTCTAGCTATCATCACCCTAATTGTAGATGTAACTCCATTATAATGACTAGGTACGAAACTTCAAAAGGCTTACGAAATAAGTCAGTTAGTTTATTTGACGTAAATACAGTTCCTGAATAATATTAAAAAGACTGATTAATTTATATGCCCTATGAAAAATTTGTCATTTTAGAGTTGGGATATTTTCAATTTGGGTGACTTAATAATCCTATATCTTGTCATGTTGTTCGCCACTTCTTTGATCTCCATCCACATTCTAAAGCTTTTTCCTTTTCTTACCACATTCATCATTAAAGATATTCATTACCTGGTCCCATTCCCTCAGTGCGCTTCTTTTCCTCCTACCTCTCTCTGAGTATAGGTATTTTTGATGTGGATCATGTTATTATATTACTTTCTTATTATGAGCAATATAATATAGGAAAATTTGTTTTTATTTTTGTTTTTACTTTAGGGAGTGAATCTGGTACTGAGAAACGTTCATATACTTTTTTTTAAAAAAAAAATGACAATTGGAGATTTTGTCAATGTATCTCTTCCAAGTCTCACACATTGTTCACGGACTAGTGTCTGATGTAAAGAATAATTAAGAAACTGAAATCATGAAAAAGTTTCATCATGAACAAAAATTGAAAATATTGGTTTGAATTTTTTGTTTACCTTTTAAATTGAAAAGTAGAAAAGGGACCGACTTGCGAATTTCATCGAATGGTATTTACCCATTTGTAAGATACTTATATTAGAGTTTGGATTGAGGATCTATCCCTGTCTCATGATTCTTTTCGATTTACAAGCAGCGTCCTTCTCAACCATTTGTTCTGGGAAAGATATTCAAAAGCATATTGCTGCGTTCTTGATGGAATTTTCAATTTTTTTTTTTTTTTTTATTTTTTATTTTTTTAATTCAGTGTCTTAATATTTCAAGAATATTTTACGTTTTAATGAACTTTATTCCGTTTAAAATAAGTTTTTTCTTTTACACAAATGGCTTTTTTTTATTGTGTATAACAGCAAAATGCAGCTAATTATTGATAAAAAAAACTCAAAATGATTCTAAAAATTAAAACTTTGACATTTTCCTAAGGTTTCAGATTTGTAATATATTGGTGAAGGACGAGGCCAGAATGAAAAAATTGCCTGTTTACCTAAACATAAATTGTTGTACTAAAACTAACTTATATCAAATATTTCGAAATAATATTTGAAATGAAATTTACTTTCAGATATTTGAAAGCATAAAATCAACAGACAGTAAGAAGTCGCACTTATCAAATACAGTCCCATCCTGAACCCTTAGAACATGCACACTACACAAAATACAGCAAAAGCCATCTTCACCAATCACAATACGGGAAATTGTGTTCTTTTTAATTATATCTACACCAGGCTATTTTTTATACACCCAGTTTTTCGTTTGCGCTTTTTTTGGCGTATTTTTTCGATTTTGCAACACGGCAATTTTTTTATATCCAACTTTAATTTTTATTTTGCAAATTTTTGTTGCAATAAACTTATATATATATATATATATATATATATATATATATATATATATATATATATATATATATATATATATATATATATATATATATATATATATATATATATATATATATATTTGCTGGCCGTTAGGCCTACATTTACCCTTCAAGTAAAGGTTAGGTTAAGTAGAACTAGTTTGTTAGGAAATAAAATGAAGAGAAAAAGACTTTAAACAAGAAATATTGTAAAGGAGCTGAGGTCAAAGTTGCTGGTCCTGAGCCGCAAGGCTTTGGGTAGAAATAGGGTAATTTTATTGCTATGTTAAGTCTAGTTTTATTTCTACTCTATTACAATTATAAAATTTTGGCAATTCTTGTTGTAGAATTCCCGGAAAGGGGAAAATACTCAGTACCGTACGTTCTTATCTATAGTTATATAAAGAATTTAGTAACCTACAAAGTTAAATTTAAAATAATCTATCATACGAAAGTAAAGTTAAAAACTAAACAATACTCTACATAAAAGTTTCTACGATCAAAGCTCGTAATTTTAATATCAAAGGAACGCTTTGTAAGAATTTAATACTTGGAGAGATGTCTTTGAAGGGAATGCTTGTTTTAATCGGATAAAGGTGTTTCGTTAATTGTATTAACGACCGAAGTTAGTTTTCCCTCGTAAAACAAAGCAAGAATCTCTAAACTACTAAACCTAACTTCTAAAGTAAGTAAAAGTTTAAAAGTCAGTTATTTAAAAAGCAAATAAAAAAAAGGACAGCAAAAAACAATTGACCAATATCAAGTAATGTCAAATAGCAAAAAGTCAATGCAAAATACGTGATGATTTAGACGTCAGCTAGGAACAAGCTGAACGTTATTCGTAAATTAAAAGGCCATCTGAAGAATCAATCGGAAAAATTCTTTCTATAAAGGCCTAAGTAATTTAAATCGTAATACACTTTTCAACTTCTTGAATATAACTTGACGTTTTGGAATAAAATTAGTATAGTAAAATAAAATTTTTTATTTCGACTTCGCCGATATAAGGATAATAATAAACTATTCCAAATCTTGATTTCAAACTCTTTGCCAGTTGCCGCTCAAAAGGATTCTTGGTTAGGGAATATTTTGAACTTTTTTTGAGGTGTATGCAAAAAGACAATAACAATATAACAATAACGATAATAATAACAAAAAGCCATTAACAATAACTAGATATATTCTAATAAAAAGCAAATATATTGAAATGCATTAAATAAAGTATTTAATAATCCGAAAAACACCACTTTGGTCCACTATACACCAAATTAGAAACATAAAAACTTTACTATGAAAAGACAAATCTATAATTGTCGTGGAGGAAGCCATTTTGAATATCGATAGATTGGTATATCAAAAGACTGATATTAAAATTCATCTGAATGCTTGACACTCGAACTTATAGTTTACAGGGCCTAGAGCTTTAATACTTTTTTATTTTTATTTATTTTTAACTTCACTTCCAGGAAGGTCTCAGCCTGTCAGCGGAATCAGCATACGGCTTGCTAAGCCTGTTCTGCCCTAGAGTCTGCAATGTCCAATATCAAGCATACAAAAAAGGTCCATCATAATGCATATTATGTTCATCATATCACACACACACACACACACACACACACACCACGCAAACACACACACACACACACACACACACACACACACACTATATATATATATATATATATATATATATATATATATATATATATATATATATATATATATATATATATATATATATATACAATGTTTATTATTATGCATACATAATATGGTATTTGATACAGCAATACTCTGAACATGCTAATACTTAACCACCAGACATATTGAAATTCATCGAATATCGATTTTCATACAGATATATCGGTCTACTGGTATATCAATATATCGGACAATTGATATTCAAAATCGTTATTCAGAAATTTCATATACATTTTCATATACATATAGATACATCGATCTACTGATATATCGATTTTCGGTCAATCGATAGCTAAATCATTTGGGTGGAGTCAAAGAAGAGGAGACGGTTGAAAAAAAAAAAAAATAATATATAATACAATAAAAAAGTCCGGAGATTTGAAGCCGGAGTCATACAATTTTAAAATCTTTAATACAATTTTCAATTTTAAAAAAAATAAGTAAATAAATAAAAATAATAAAATAATTTATTTTACTTACCCTTAAATTCAATACTTCCATTCCTTTTTAATCAAAGAAAATAATTTTTAGGAAGTACTAAAATAAATTTTTTGAAAAACTTGTTAATAAATATATATATATATATATATATATATATATTATATATATATATATATATATATATATATATATATATATATATATATATATATATAATATATATATATATATATATATATATATATATATATATATATATATATATATATATATATATATATATATATATATATATATATATATATATATAAGTATATTATGACTTCTTTGTTTGAAACTCATGAAGTGAGCATAATAATAATAATAATAATAATAATAATAATAATAATAATAATAATAATAATAATAATAATAATAAAATAATAATAATAATAAAATAATAATAATAAAAATAATAGTTATGCATAGATATCAGTTTTCTGAAAATCTAGCGTTTCTTTTATAAGGGGTACCCTTTATAAACGGTATGAATATATTGTAAAATAAATAAATAGATAAACAAATACAGTATATATATATATATATATATATATATATATATATATATATATATATATATATATATATATATATATATATATATATATAATATATATATATATATATATATATATATATATATATATATATATATATATATATATATATATATATATATATATTATATATATATATATATATATATATATATATATATATATATATATATATATATATATATATATATATATATATATAATATATTATATATATATAACTTTTTGATAATATCAATTATTAAATACTGTACGTTGAATACTGTGAAGTTTTTATCATTTCATATTGTATTTGATATTCTACAGGTAATATTAATAAAAATAAAAATTAATTAAATATTAATTATTTCCTTATCCATACAAATGTTTCTAGTTTAATATATCTGCTTCTTTCCCTGTAAGTTCTATAACAATTTTAAGCTGCCCCACCTCTAGCTTGGAAGCTGGCGACGCCCCCTTATATATATATATATATATATATATATATATATATATATATATATATATATATATATATATATATATATATATATATATATATATATATATATATATATATATATATATATATATATATATATATATATATATATATATATATATATATATATATATATATATATATATATATATATATATATATATATATATATATATATATATATATATATATATATATATATATATATTTCTTTGGTGGGCATAGGCTAGAGGCCTACCAATTACCTCCGGAGTTGGAGAAATACTAGAAATCCTGTAGTTAATGTTCGACATGTCCCGATACAGAGTTTTTGAAAGTATACAAGTCGAAGGAAGTTGGGAAATAAGATAAAGGGAGTATTTTTCCAGTCTTTATCAGTAAAGTACATATAAGATTGAGCATGGCGGTTAAGTCTGGGCTCAAAGGAAGTTGGACAGAGAAAGGATGAGACTGTGTAAAAATTCGTGTAGCACGAGCCCTTCTCATTGAAGAAGGTATGCGACATGAAAGTTCAGAAGAGCAATGTCTGTTGTAATAGTGATAGGATAGAGAGAGTGACTCAACAATTCGACATGCAAAAAGAGATTGTAGAAAGTTAATAAAAGCAAAAGAGTTTACAAAACGAAAAACCCTAAATTACAGCTTTTCGAGAAGAGCTGTATGAGTGGAACCACCCCAGATAGGCGATCAGTACCCCTAAAAAGAGCAAGCAACTGGGGTAGCGAGAAGATATTGCGAAAGTGCCTCAGAACATCTAACACCTTAGAAGCTTGTTTAGAAAAAGACGTCATGTGATCTTTCAAAGAAAAATCACGAGGAAAAGTAACACCGAGAATATTGAGGAATGATGAAGATTTGAGTCGAGTGTTTTCGATAATGATGTCGCAGTTGTGAGGAAGATTGTGTCGCCTAGAAATATATATATATATATATATATATATATATATATATATATATATATATATATATATATATATATATATATATATATATATATATATATATATATATATATATATATATATATATAATATATATATATATATATATATATATATATATATAGGTAGATGTCAGCATCTTATCATTTATTATTATATTTTTATATTTTATTATATTTATTGACAGTCAAGATAAAAAATTCCTTTCAAACACATTTAATTAAGGGTGAATTTTTAATCGTTTTTATATCGATTAATTCTATCTAATATTCGACCTAAAAATATCGATATTTTTTAAAATATAAATCTTATAGGTATCCTTAAAAAGTAATTTTTAATCTCAGAAAGCCGTTTTTTTATGCATAACTATTATTTTATTAATATTTATTATCAAGTACTTACTCACAAAACTTCCCACAGTCTCTAAAGGCAGAATACCATAAATTAGTGAAATAGGATAATATGTCAATAGCATCGAAAGCTATAAGTTAATACGAAAGAAGGGAATAAGATTTCACAATGAGAGTTAATAATAGTTTCAAAGATTTAAGACAATACTATTGATAGATATAAGTCGATGCTTGAAGATTCAGAGAGGCTACCCTTCTTCGGGATCTGTTGGACATACGACCTCTTCAAACATGGAGGAAAAGTTAGTAATAATGCATAGAAGCAGAGTTGAAAAAGGACAGGTGCCAGCTCAGAAGCTGCATTAGTTATATATAAAGATATATATATATATATATATATATATATATATATATATATATATATATATATATATATATATATATATATATATATATATATATATATATATATATATATATATATATATATATATATATATATATATATATATATATATATATATATATATATATATATATATATATATATATATATATATATATATATATATATATATATATATATATATATATATATATATATATATATATATATATATATATATATATATATAGACAGGCGACACGGTTAGCAATCCATCTCAGTAATTACACTACTCAAAGCAGGCAAGAACTCCAGGATCAGCATGGAAAACCATATCTCCAAGAAGCTTGATTTTTTTGGTAAAAAGTGTTTAGAAGTTAGAAGGAAGACAATTCTAGTTCCACTGAAAGGATAAATACCCTACCTGGGACTTTAATACGGTAGAGTGATTGACTCACTTGCTTCGAGTGCGCCGGTTCGATTCCTCTTGGGAATCCTAGGTATAAACTACCTAGAAAAGTTCCTTTCCTCGAATAGAGCAATACCCGTGGGACGTGAACATTTAAATAAATAAAAAAAAAAATAATAATAAAACTCAAGGACCAGCACTGAAATCGACAAGGTAAAAAACATTGACCTTTTAGAGCCTTCTAGAGATGGACATTTGAGGGCAGGCAGGGAAAGATGCTGATCCCACTAAGAATGAAAACTCTTCCCGGAAGTATATATATATATATATATATATATATATATATATATATATATATATATATATATATATATATATATATATATATATATATATATTGGTTGTATTTCTATTCGGAGCAGAAAACATGTTCGTTTTTAATGCTTCTATCAACATGATGCAATATTTCAAGTAACTACTACATTTCAGAAACCTCTGAAGTCATACTTGGATCTTAATGTTCATGGTGCTTCTTTTCTTGTGCTCTTCTTTGGAAAGGTCGTAATATGAATTCTTTAACATCGCCCTTGTTGCTTGCTCAGTATTGGGATGTCGTACGTCTCTGTTTGGAGTTTCCATCAAATATCTGGAATGATGGTTGAACTCATGCATATTCTCTTCAAAGCGTAAAGTGTAAGGGTTTTCGTTTCATCAATTTCCTCACTTTCATCAACTCTCTCTTCAATCTTTCTTCAGTTGTCGAACTACTGTGTCACTCTCCTTAATACTAGAACACTGTTCTTCACAATAAACTAGGTGCATACCTCATCTTTTATGTATAGTTCTTGTGACCCACCTTTTTTTTCACAGTATAATTCAGTGGTTCCTTATAGGAATGTCTCGATACAGAAGAGTACCTCAAAATTATTTGTCGTTATAGACTGACTTGGTGTTTTAATATATATCTACCATGTTAAACTTGTGTTTGTTTTAATAGTAAGGTAACTACCTCAGCACAGCTATAATAATTATTATGTGATCTAGATGTTTTCAGAAGATAACTAAATTGTATATTTGATAAATTGCCAAAGTTTATGTAGCTATAGTTTTACAATGACATTTATATACAGTTACGAATGAATACGTTCCACTTGTTGCCACAAAGATGAACAAGGAAATCAAGCCTCTTATTTCTGAACATCTTGAATTATTTGAAGTAAAATTAAACATTATTTTACAGACTTGTGCACAAAAGAGTAAATTGGGTTGATAAAAAAACGTTTATAGAATCTCTATAAACGTTTTCCAGTCTGCGATTCGTCAAATAATTAAAATCTAGCAAACTTGGCAACTTTTCTCGAATGACGTCACTTCCATCATGACAGTTTCGTTTTTCTGAATCGTTTATTTGAATTTTGGAAGTAGCAACCAACGTTATAAAAGCCATAATTTACTGCAAGGAAGTCGACTATCCGATTTTATTACTTGATATATCTATAAACTTTGGTATGACCATTATGATATAAACAATCCTGATAATGACAGAATAACACGTGCACTGGCTGAACTATTGTATCTAGACCAAGGGTTGCCAACCTTTTTTGTATCTAGACCAAGGGATACCAACCTTTTTTATGTATCTAGACCAAGGGTTGCCAACCTTTTTTGCTTGTGAACCCAATGAGTCCTAACTTTACGTATGCCGACCCCCATATACTGATATGTATATGAGGATCCCCTCAAAGCTTCTGTAGTTTCTGGGAGTGAACCCCAGTTGGGAAGCAAGCCTCAAGCCTTCTTCCAAAAGTGGCATTAATAAAATAAATAAATAAATAATTAAAGTATAAATTTATAAATATATATATATATATATATATATATATATATATATATATATATATATATATATATATATATATATATATATATATATATATATATATATATATATATATATATAATATATATATATATATATACATATATATATCAGTTATCAGACTCTCCAGTAAACCAGTTTCATTATCTTTTGTTTATTAATGAAATTTAAGTTAATAAAAAGGAAAAAAAATATTATACTAATTTATAATTTCCTTTAATTAAATCAAGTAATATAATCTTTTTTTTTATATATATATATATATATATATATATATATATATATATATATATATATATATATATATATATATATATATATATATATATATATATATATATATATATATATATATATATATATATATCGCTCTCTTTGGGGGTTTAACTTGAAAAGGGACGCTTGTCGAAACGTTTGCCATTATATTTATTTTATTTACTGTAGATTATTATTAGCTATATATATATATATATATATATATATATATATATATATATATATATATATATATATATATATATATATATATATATATATATATATATATATATATATATATAATATATATATATATATATATATATATATATATATATATATATATATATATATATATATATATATATATATATATATATATATATATATATATATATATATATATATATATATATATATATATATATATATATATATATATATATATATATATATATATATATATATATATATATATATATATATATATATATATATATATATATATATATATATATATATATATATATATATATATATATATATATATATATATATATATATATATATACATCTGTACGAACGAATGAAATAAATAAGAGAAGTGGATGTTTACCACTGTAAAAGTAATAAAAATCTTGCTAATTAAATTAAGAATATCAGGCAAAACAAATTCTGGTTAGGGACGTCAGTCAAAATTAGTTATTTATTATTATTATTATTATTATTATTATTATTATTATTATTATTATTATTATTATTATTATTATTATTATTATTATTATCACAACTCTAACTTATCAAAATAATTTATATAAAACACAATTTTTCCATATCTTTTAACTGAAAAAGGCTTCTGGGGTAACGAATTCGTCCTATGAGCCCAATAATAATGTTTTAATAAATTTTTTATTATTATTCTTATTTTTTATCACAACTCAGACTTATCAAAATATATAAATTCCTACACTGCAAAAATTGTCCTAACGAATCGTTGGGACAAGTGGTAAAAATGTCACAGTAAAATTTTCAATAGAGAAAAGACATGTTAACTATATGAAAGTCGCTTTCACCGATTTATTTTCTAATAAGAAAACAACTGGAAAAATTTATTGTGGCATTTTTGCCACTTGTCCCAACAATTCGTTAGGACAATTTTTGCAGTGTACCTTACTGATTTCTGGGTTATATGATTTATATTTTTTATCGTTAAAACAGTTTGGATCTCTTGGGATATGTTTGGGTTTCCCATATTAACTGTTCTAGATCGTTGATAATATTTAAAAAAGATTATTTGGTCCCCTTCCTTCTTCTATTAAAAACTGCAAAAATTGTCTCAACGAATCGTTGGGACAAATGATAAAAATGTCACAACAAATTTTTTTTAGTTTTTTTTTTTATTAGAAAATAAATCGGGGAAGCGACTTTCTTATCTTTAACATGTCCTTTCTCTATTGAAAATTTACTGTGACATTTCTGACACTGGTCCCAACGATTCGTTAGGACAATTTTTTTTGCAGTGAAGTGACAGGAGCTCAAAAACACAATGTACGTTAAATCCAAACCAGAGAGTACCCCAGTATTTGGATGAGAAGATATAAAAGTCTCTTGAGAAGAAGTAAGATAGTCAAAAACGTCTTGAAAATATGTTCTATTTGAAAAGCAATAGAAGGAAAAAATATTGCTGCGTGACGTGGTACAAATAGAAGAGTGATTAACTCACATACTTGAGGGCGACATTTCGATTCCACTTACTGATCGTATGTAAATTTTAAACTAGAATAGTTCCTCTTCTCAAAGAGGGCAATGCCCATGAGATGTGAAATTTTTTATAAATCGTTGGAAAGTGAATAGAAAACATCCGTGGTTGCCTTCCTCCCACACTCTCAATCACTCAACCCCCCCCCCTAATTCAAAAAGACAAACTTTCAGAATATATAATATGAAAAAAACAATTTTTTTAAATAAAATAATTTTTTTATATAAACTGTCGATTCATTCTATTATAGTTTTCAAAAATGGCGAAAGAGGAGATTAAATAAAATAAATTTAAAAATAAATAATAAAAACACTGACGTACTCAATTTATAAAATATCTTACAAAATTTATTTTAATTTTTTTTTACTTTTTTTCCAATTGTCTCCTCTAGTGAGCCAAGGCCGGATGCCTACCAAATTCTATTAAAGCTACGCAATTAAAGGAACCAAGGCCAAATTAAAAGCCGATATGTCTCCATAAATATAACAACAAGACAATATTATTTATAGTAGTATCTTTTGAGATGACCCTAAATAAAATAAACTGATAAAGGGTATTCCGGAGATAAAAAAGAAAAACAAGCTAAGAGGGAACATAAAACGATAAATGACTGGAAATGAGTCAATCACGGCAAAAGGAACACTAGTTCGTAACGTTACATCAACAACGAATTTGCAACGTCACAATAACGGACGCCACGGACCTTCTATTCACTATTCTTCCTGATAAAAGCAAAGTTTGGAAACAAAGAAGAAAACGTGGAGACAATTTGAAACGTTATACAAATGAAAAAAGTTTATGTTGATCTTGACTAAATAAAGAGTGTGAAAAGAAATGTTACACTGAAAATTCATTTGAATAACGTAGACCTTTTAAAAAGAAGTTATATATATATATATATATATATATAATATATATATATATATATATATATATATATATATATATATATATATATATATATATATATATATATATATATATATATATATATATATATATATATATATATATATATATATATATATATAATATATATAGAGCCTATATATATATATATATATATATATATATATATATATATATATATATATATATATATATATATATATATATATATATATATATATATATATATATATATATATATATATATATATATATATATATATGTATATATATATATATATATATATATATATATATATATATATATATATATATATATATATATATATATATATATATGATATATATATATATATATATATATATATATATATATATATATATATATATATATATATATATATATATATATATATATATATATATATATATATATATATATATATATATATATATATATATATATATATATATATATATATATATATATATATATATATATATATATATATATATATATATATATATATATATATATATATATATATATATATATATATATATATATATATATATATATATATATATATATAGCATAAAAATTGAAGTGCTCCCTTTGAGCGTAATCCTTATTAAGAATAAAATTGCAACAAACGAATGAAATATTGAATATATAATTATGAGAACTTAATTAATTAATTTAAATTATGATACAAATTACTCAACGTTTTTCCTTAATTATAATTACTAAAATCATATTCAAGAGATTCCTGAAAAATATATACAAGAACATTATTATAATAATTATTATAATTAATATAATAATTATAATAATTATAATTATTATAATAACATTATTATTATAATGAATAAGTGAGGAGAGAAATTAAGACATATTTAGGCAACTGCCGTCTACCGTGGCTCAAACGGTAGAGTGATTGACTCACGTGCTTGAGGGCGCCTGTTCGATTCCTCTTGGGAATCCTAGGTATATACTACCTAGTAAAGTTCCTCTTCTCGAATAGGGCAATGCTCGTGAGATGTGAACTTTTTATAAAAAAAAAAAAAAAAAAAAAAAAAAAAAAACTAAGGAACAAAATATTTAAAAATGTTAACAATTTTAAAGTAATATGATAACAATGAATGGACACAGATGAAAATATGATAGTATTGAATTGGGTACGGAGCCAATCGTATAGTTGGTTGGTTTTTATTTACATTAAAAAAAAAAACATTAACAATATAAGAAAGATATAGAGATATAAGGATCATATACATTGGGGTATAAAATTGACATACACACACACATCCAAACTCAACAAGTATCCAATTATCAAAGAAACAAAGACAAACAATCAAACAGACACACATAGAAGATACTATAACATACAATACAGACTAAACATCTGGCATATCAACCCTCAAAATCTGCCCTTATTGAAATGGACAATATATTCCCAAAAACAGGGCTAACAGGTGGAAATACAGAACGAATGACCAAAATTGTGAAAGAATAGGAGGCAAGGATTGAGCAGAGGGAGATAACAATTATAAGATAGACTAAAATCGAAGAATCTGAGTGGACAGATCAATTGATTATTGTTGAGCTCTGGCTTTATCTTCAAGATGTAAAGAGATTCAAGTATGTGAAGAAAAGTGGAATCAGAGTTAGTGTCCGAGATAGAAAGCTGTTGTGGGAGAGGAAACGTGTGAAAAGAGTGTGTATGAGAACATATATTAGAGTTCGAAGGAGAAGAATATCTTGTCCATCTCAATTGGAATAGCTTTTACATCACAGATTGAGAGTTGATAATGTCAAATATTTTGTCTATATTGTATGTTATTGTGTCTTCTATGAGTGTCTGTTTGATTGTTTGTGTGAGTTCCTTTGATAAATGGTTACTTCCTGTGTTTGGATGTGTGTGTATGTCAGATCTACATTACAGTGTATGATCCTTATATCTCTATATCTTTTATTTTGTTCATATTGTTTTTTTTTTTATTTTTTTTTTTTTTTTTTTTTTAATGTAAATACTAACCAACTATATAATTGTATTCGTAGTCAATTCAATACTATTATATTTTCATCTGTGTGTGTCTATTCATTGTGATCATACTATTTTAAAGTTAAATTTTTTTAGTATTTTGTGCCTTAGCTGCCTATATATGTGTTATTTTCTCCCTTACTTGTTCAAATCAAAATCAAATCAAATCAAAAAAACTCTTATTCAGGTAAAAGGAAAAATATACAATATTGTACAAAATAAGAATGTAAATATATATTTATATGACATTTTTTCTTATCTTTTTAACTGAAAAGAGCCTCTGGGGCCACGAATTCGTCCTATAAACCCAAAAATAATGTTCTTGTATATTTTTCAGCAATCTCTTGAAAATGGCTTAATAAATATAATTAAACCGAAACGTTGAATAATTTATTTGTCATAATTTACATTAACCTATAAATTCTATAAAATTATATAAGTTATCATAATATTATAATATATATATATATATATATATATATATATATATATATATACTATATATATATATATATATATATATATATATATATATATATATATATATATATATATATATATATATATATATATATATATATATATATATATATATATATATATATATATATATATATATATATATATATATATATATATATATATATATATATATATATATATATATATATATATATATATATATATATATATATATATATATATATATATATTAGAGGTGGACCGGATAGTAATTTTTTACTATCCGCGGATGCGGATGCGGTTGCGGATATTCAACTGCGGATATCCGCAAATGCGAATGCGGATGCGGATAGTTTAATTTTTTAAAGTTTTGCTATAGATTTTTGGAATTTTAAATATAATATCCAGAATCTATGTTACCAGGGTGTGGGACGGGGACCCAACTCTTGAACACCCCACCAACCTCTTTCCCCAACCTTAACCCATTTTGAAAAAGGTGAATATATATATATATATATATATATATATATATATATATATATATATATATATATATATATATATATATATATATATATATATATATATATATATAGCCAGTAATTCTGTATTACCTTCACACTTCACAGTTTCACATATTCCATTTGAAGTTAATAATTGGTAAGTTATTTTTTAGAAATAAAAGCTTTTGGGCTCTTTCAGGTGAAAGTTTGGTTCGCTTTTCGTCGTAAATGAGGCCTGCTCCAACTGAAAAGACGCTCACTAGCAACACTAGTTGAAGGACATGCTAAATAAGTCCTTGCCAGCTCAGCAAGAAAAGGGAAACTTTTGCAATTATCTCTCCACCAAACCAGTTGGTCTTTATCTGCCTCCAAACGTGGGAGTTTCAGATAATTTTCAATAATCGATATTGTATCCTTTGACACTTCTGACTGTGATTCTTCATTGCTGCTGGAAGCTAGAAGATCTTTCATTGATTTAGCAATGCTTAAGCTAACAGATTTTGTTTCTTTTGTATCTGAGAGCTTTTGCTTTTTCTTGAAAGGCGTTATTTTATCTGTTTCTATCATCTCATCGCATAAGCATCCTAATTTGATTTTAACATTCTGAGAAACAAGTGGTTTAAAAATTTTGTTTTGTACCTAGGATCTAAAAAGGTTGCAATTGTATAAGCATCATCATTTTCCAGGTTTTCAAATCTGTCGTTCATCTCCTTCATTAATGTTTCAGTCATCCTTGAAACTCCCTTAGACTTAACATTTGCTAACACAACTTTCAATGTTGAAACAAGTGGTATCACATCTGACAAACATGATTCAGCTGAATTCATAATTTACTTATAATTTTTTTACTATCCGCGGCGGCGGATGCGGTTGCGGATATTCAATTGCGGATATCCGCGGATGCGGATATTGGAAAAATGATGCGGATATCCAATTGCGGATATTGGAAAAATGCGGATGCAGATATCCGGTCCACCTCTAATATATATATATATATATATATTATATATATATATATATATATATATATATATATATATGGTTATGTTATATATATATATATATATCGTATATATATATATATATAATATTGGGTCCCGCCTCTTTTTTCATTAGTTCGTGAGTTTGAAGTCTTCATTTGTCTTCTGTTTCCAGCTGCGTCTGACTGAGGAAGCTTATATAAATACTTCGAAACGTTACGCTTTTTTAACTCTATTACTGTTTATTCTCATTTTAATTCTTTGTTATAAAAATATCTTAGTTTTTTTTTTACTTTTTATTGTTTTATAAAGTGATTGTTATATATATATATATATATATATATATATATATATATATATATATATATATATATATATATATATATATATATATATATATATATATATATATATATATATATATATATATACAGATCAAATTCATCAGCCAAAAGCTTCCTCCATTTGTATCTGTTCACGGGAAAGATATAAAAACTGTCAAATCTTCGTTAGTTGCCCGAAGCGACATCATGACCAAATGAAATCCAAAATCTGTTTATCACAATTTTCTTTTTTGAAAAAAACATTTTCGAAAGTTGAGATTATTTTGTTTGTTTGTGTGCAATGTCACAAATCTTGTCCTCCTTTTCGCATTTTGTTATTATTATTATTATTATTATTATTATTATTATTATTATTATTATTACTTATTATTATTATTATTATTATTATTATTATTATTATTATTATTATTATTATTATTATTATTATTATTATTATTATTATTATTATTATATTATTATTATTATTATTATTATTATTATTATTATTATTATTATTATTATTATTATTATTATTATTATTATTATTATTATTATTATTATTATTATTATTATTATTATTATTATTATTATTATTATTGTTATTATTATATAATTATTATTATTTGTTATTATTATTATTATTATTATTATTATTATTATTATTATTATTATTATTATTATTATTATTATTATTATTATTATTATTACTCATTTTTCACGTCTCAATCTTCATTATAAAAATACAAACACA
>SEYY01020680.1:42500-47500 GCA_009176605.1 Armadillidium nasatum | reverse complement strand
ATATGAATAAATTTTCTTCTATTATATATATATGTATATATAATATATATTATATATATATATATATATATATATATATATATATATATATATATATATATATATATATATATATATATATATATATATATATATATATATATATATATATATATATATATATATATATATATATATATAATATATATATTATATATATATATATATATATATATATATTAATTATTATTATTGAGATTTAATAGCAAATTTTAAAAAGACAGTAGTTTCGATTAATAATAATAATAATAATAATAATAATAATAAATAATAATATATAATAAATATAATAATAATAATAATAATAATAATAATATATATTATATAGTATCTGACTGCTGTCTTATTCGGACGTGTTGGAAACAGCTGGGAGGGAAGAAGGGAGAAGATAATATTTATCTTTTTAATGTTGAAGATTTTTTGTCTTGAAATAGCTTTTAAAATTTTTTATTATATAATATTAAAATTTTAAAGGTAAATTTTATAACAGTTTTAAATTATTAATATTATATTTATTATTTTAATATAATAATATTATATTAATTATTAATTATAATATATATTATATTATATATATATATATATATATATATATATATATATATATATATATATATATATTTATATATAATATTTAATAGCAAATTTTAAAAAGACAGTAGTTTCGATAATAATAATAATAATAATAATAATATAATAATAATAATAATTAATAATTATAATAATATAATTATAATATTAAGGATAAATAAAACAATATAATAAAATTATTAAAAATTAAAAAATAAAAAAATAAAAAAATAATATTAAATATAAAATGAGAACAAAATATAAAGTTAAAAAAATTTCTTATTTAAAAAAGAAATAGGAAAATTGAATTTAATTATTTTTTTAAATTTATTATTTATTTATTTTATTTATTTTTTTTTTGGGGGGGGAGGGTAGCTTTTGAAATATATAACGTTATTTAAATTTAAATGCGATAAAAAATATAGAATAAATACATTGATTATAGACTTTTAAATTTTATAATGATATTGTTTCATAATAGTAATAACTAATAATAATAACAGCAATAATTTTGATAATAACAGCTCAAAAAACTTTTTAAAGCAGCATATCTATAAAAATAAATTATTTTTATTATTATTATTATTATTATTATTATTAATTTTATTATTATTATT
The DNA here is from genome assembly GCA_009176605.1 of Armadillidium nasatum. Classification (NCBI taxonomy): domain Eukaryota; kingdom Metazoa; phylum Arthropoda; class Malacostraca; order Isopoda; family Armadillidiidae; genus Armadillidium; species Armadillidium nasatum. The sequence continues at coordinate 46,274 of SEYY01020680.1, read as the reverse complement.
ATTATTATTATTATTATTATTATTATTATTATATTATTATTATTATTATTATTATTATTATTATTATTATTATTATTATTATTATTATTATTATTATTATTAATTATTATTATTATTATTATTATTATTATTATTATTATTATTATTATTATTATTATTATTTTTTATTATTATTATTTTTATTTTTATTATTGGCATGATTCAATAAGGAATGTTAGAGAAAAACCAGTCCATGTACAACCATTCACTCATTTTACATTTTGGCAATTTCTCAGTACATTAATAAACTGGTTACTCTAAGATCAGTGTTAAGCTAAAGGAAAGTCAATCTAGATTCATTGAACACACTGAACAAAGTGAACTAACCAATCGGACCAGAGCTTCATAATGAACATGTCACGTCTGATTCATATGATTCACCTAATATACTAACCTAGACCCATTGTATCCCCTGAACAACTGGACTATCAAAAATTATCAAAGCCTGATGATGAACATAATTCATATGATTCACCTAATATACTCACCTAGACTCATTGTACCCCCTGAACAACCGGACAAACAAAACTCACCAGAGCCTAATGGATGTACATGGATCATATGATTCACCTTATATAACAGACTCAAATCACCCTTATGACTCACCTGACTCACACAAATAATCTGAACCAACAGATTCGCTCGATATAATATTATTACTGTATTATTATAGTATTATGGTGTTATTTTTTACAATAATATTTCAAAACACTTTATAAAGCTATATATCTATAAAAATAAATTATTATTATTATTATTATTATTATTATTATTATTATTATTATTATTATTATTATTATTATTATTATTATTAATGACTTGATACAATAAGGAATGTTAGAGAAATATAAACTTTATAAATAATTAGACTTTAAATCTATTCTAAGAGTGCTTTCTGAGATAAAATTCTAGTTCTATCATCTGACTGAATAATAATAATAATAATAATAATAATAATAATAATAATAATAATAATAATAATAATAATAATAATAATAATAATAATAATAATAATAATAATAATAATAATAATAATAAAATAGAAATCGAAAACTTTTATTCAGTTAAAGAAAAAACTTTACAATAATGTAGAAAATAAGAATGAAAATATATCATTAACATTTTTTTCTTTTTTTTTACCTTTTTTTTTTTTTTTGGTAACGAATTATCCTAATATATAATAATAATAATAATAATAATAATAATAATAATAATAATAATAATAATAATAATAATAATAATAATAATAATAATAACAATAATAATAATAATAATAATAATAATAATAAAATAATAATAATAATAATTATAATAATAATTGTAATAATAATAATAATAATAATAATAATAATAATAATAATAATAATACTAATGATACCACTACTACTACTACTACTACTACTAATGATAAATAATAATAATTATAATACCATTTTCATCTATCATTTCTTTTAAAATAATTTATAAATATACTCCATTAACATTAGTGTCAGTGAGTAAAATAATAACTACAATTAAAATAATAGTTTTTAAACTGTATTATTATTTTTATTTGTTAAAGAAATCTTCGAAGCCACTTAAGGAAGTCCTGAAGATACAATTTTTTTTCTCTTAAAATAAATTATTGAAGATTTCTATACAAAAAGTTTAAATATTCTAGTTTTTATCTGCAAGCAATTTGTTCAGTGAAGAATTCAAAGAAAAAAGGATCCTATATATATATATATATATATATATATATATATATATATATATATATATATATATATATATATATATATATATATATATATATATATATATATATATATATATATATATATATATATATATATATATATATATATATATATATATATATATATATATATATATATATATATATATATATATATATATATATATATATATATATATATATATATATATATATATATATATATATATATAATATATATATATATATATATATATATATATATATAAATATAATAATATATATATCCTACTGAACATGATCATATATTTATTTATGTTTGCATATGTGTATCATTGTATGTAAGCTCATTTTGAGTGTAATGTCTCTTTCTATTATTTGACAAGTTGTAATCTTATGTGTAGGTCTGTTTGTGCATGTGATTAGAATCCTATTGAACATGATCATATATTTATTTATGTTTGCAAATGTGTATCATTATATGCAAGTTCATTTTGTGTGCCATGTCTGTTTACATTATTTGCCAAGTTGTAATCAATCTATTTATTCTCTTAATCATCACTTAAATTTATGTTTTTAATGCATAGTCCTGTTTAAAGATTTTATTTAAAAATGTATAACTTAATGTACAATACCGTACACTGTAAAAATTGTTCTAACGAATCGTTGGGACATGTGGCAAAATTGTCAAAACAATTTTTTCGTTATTTTCTTATTAGAAAATAAATCGGTGAAGCAACTTACTTGTGCTTAACATGTCTTTTCTGTATTGAAAATTTTACTTTAACATTTTTGCCACTTGTCCCAACGATTTGTTAGGACAATATTTGCAGTGTAGGCTTGAAAAAATTTGTAACGTAATATCAGAACTGAAGAATCGGTTGCAATATAATCGAACTTCATTTTCGATTCTTAAATTTTATTTTAAATTTCATTATTCGAGGAGGGGTGTGTTTTAAGAAATTTATTCCTAGGATTCGCATTAGGGATCAGAACAGAGACTTCAAGAAGGTAGTCAATCACTCTATCTTTATATTGCCATAATACTTGATGAATGAAGTTAACATTTAAACTTTTTTATGTCTATTCCTTCATTACTGTTTCTATATATCACTGCGAAAATTTGTCCTAACGAATCGTTGGGACAAGTGGCAAAAATATCATGGTAAAATTTTCAATAGAGGAAAAACATGTTAAGTATAAGAAAGTTGCTTCCCCGATTTATTTTTTAATAAGAAAATAACTGAAAAAATTTGTTGTAACATTTTTTGCCACTTGTCCCAACGATTCGTTAGGACAATTTTTGCAGTGACATACTATGTCCTTTTTAGTTTGGAAATTGATGTTATTTTAGTTAAAGGTCAGACATATCAGATCTTGGAAATTTCATATAACACGTTTTCAGTCTTAGTTCTGATATTTGTTCAGTTTGAATTGATTATTGATACTTTAGACTGTAATGAGTGAAAATTATTTCTTTCAGTGCAAAATAATTTTAATTTTAAAGTTTTAATAAATGAATCAAATATGCATTCCATTAAAATCTCGTTGCATTTTTATATTCACTTAAATCTGAATAGATGGTCATGTAGGCTTCTGTAATCAGTATTATTTAATCTTTGAAAATAGCATAAGGAAATTCTATTTCTTTTTTTTTTTTTTTTGATATCCTTAATGTAACAATATCGTTTATCCCTACAAATATCTCTAAGAATTAATGCTCTTATCCACGAACATTTCCCGTTTCTTAAAACTCTAACAACAGATCTAATATCGTCTTCATTGTTAAGAAAAAATCATTTGCATAACAGGATTCGATTATTCTAAATAAATTTCTTTTGATAGAGGAAAACAAGTCATAACTTTAAATCCGTAATGAATGCTTGGATTTAGATTGGTCTTCCTGGAATCGCTCCAATTTTTCTTTCATAACGTCTTTTACCCATGAAAAACGATGATGTATGTTACGATGAGGGAACAGAAGTTTAACCAAAAGAAGAGTAAAAAAGAAGAAGAAG
>SEYY01020680.1:32500-35000 GCA_009176605.1 Armadillidium nasatum | reverse complement strand
TCCCTCTCTCCCCCTCCCCCCCCTAAAAAACATTATTTGCTCCTGCACTTGATCAGGTTCTACCCAGAATTTTTTTTTTGTACCGACTCCTGCTAAGAATGACTAGAAATAGTTCTGAATCTGGAGTAAATTCCGAGTGATTGTAGGGATTAAAGTATTATAATAGGAACTAGTACAATATTAGAGAGTTAACAAAAACATCATTAAGAACTTTGAAATACAAAATGGTTTGTAAAATAGTATTCAATTAAGACATCTGATCGAAAATGAGAAGAGTGTAAACTGTAATAATGATTGTGAAAAAATTTAGAATAATAAATCATGTACAGAATATGTACTGAATGAATGAAGGTTTCAATGTGATTTTATTTTACAATGATTTTATTTCACAATTATCACCATAGCACACACATGGGCAGAGCCCTATTCAAGGAGTGGGTGTTCATAACTATAAATATATATATATATATATATATATATATATATATATTATATATATATATATATATAATATATATACTATATATATATATATATATATATATATATATATATATATATATAAACCAATACAATCAATGCTTACCTCAAATTATTCAGGTATAAAAGAAGGCAAATTTAGAGTGAGAAAGATTAAATTCGGCAGGAAACATGGAAGATAGAAGACTATCATATAAATAAACAATTTTAAATTAGAACGAAATATTTTCAATGAAGGAAGAACGAGTTTACGTTACAATGGAAAATACTTCCAATAGAAGACGAAAGAATTTGTACTATAGAAGAAATGAGTTTAATGAAGAAAGAAAGAAATTCCCTTCTGGATTCTGTGTCAAGGAAATTAATCTAATTAAAGTCCTTTAAAGCTGTTAAGTAATATATAGTTCTATCTTGGAAATAAGGAGCCGACTATATATAGAATGTAGTGATTAACTGCGTATACAGTGGAATTTAAACAAGTCTTGTAAGTTGGATCAAAATATTTGGTGGAGAAGGAGACGAAAACCATATATTTTATAAGTTGAAACGGATTCAGGGAACAGAAATAATATTTTGCTATGAAATATTTTTTCACATTTCTGATTGTAAATAAAAGTAACGTTTAGAATATTAGCCATAATCGATTTGCAAATACGACTCTTGTTCCGCGCTCATGATTTTAAACTCTAAAAATTAATATTTTCATATGGGACAGACATATCAAGAGTCTTCACAGAGTTTCCAACCCATCACAGGTGTTGAACTTGTGATAGCCTGAAGGGCAGTATTTTGTCTGCCTGGAGGGAACGATTCTGTTTTTCATTAATGACCTTCTCTCTATTACTTCATCTCCTATCCACTCCTATGCTGATGACTCCACCCTTCATTACTCTTTTCATTTGAAAGACGCCCCTCCCAGCAACAGTTAATAGAGGCAAGGAGGGTGGCCTTGGAGCAACTAACCTCTGATCTATCTCTCATTTCCAATTGGGGCAAAGAAAACATGGTCGTTTTCAATGCCTCAAAAACTCAATTCCTCCATCTCTCTACTCGACACAATCTTCCACACAACTATGATATCTTCTTTCGAAAACACGCAACTCAAACCTTCATCTCTCCTTAATATTCTCGGTGTTTCTTTTTCTCGTGATCTTTCTTGGAAAGATCACATTACCTCTCTTTTCTAAACAAGCTTCTAAGAGGTTGGGTGTTCTGAGGCGCCTTCAGTATTTCTTCACACCACCCCAGTTGCTTGCTCTGTATAGGGGTGTTGTTCGCCCCTGTATGGAGTATGCGTCACACATCTGGGGTGGTTCCACACACACAGCTCTCCTGGAAAAGGTGGAGTCTAGAGCTTTTCGCCTTATCAACTCTCCTGCTCTCACTAATTCTCTCCAATCTCTTTCTGCCCGTCGAAATGTTGCGTCACTCTCTCTCTACTATCGCTATTACAATGGACACTGCTCTTCTGAACTCTCTCGTCGCATACCTCCTCCATTGAGAAGGGCTTCGTGCGACTCGTCTTTCTACACAGTCTCATCCTTTCTCTGTCCAACTCTCTGACCCCAGACTTAACCTCTATGCTCAATCTTACATTTACTCTACTGGTAAAGTCTGGAACACACTTCCTTCATCTATTTTCCCAACTACCTATGACTTAAGCACCTTTAAACGCCGTGTATCAGGTCATGTCGGCCTTTAATTTGACCATGATTTCCGACTTTCCTCCCAACTCTGGTGGAACATTTGGTAGGCCTCTGGCCTTTGCCCACCAGAGGAGAAATAAAAAAAAAAAAAAATAATAATATATATATATATATATATATATATATATATATATATATATATATATATATATATATATATATATATATATATATATATATATATATATATATATATATATATATATATATATATATATATATATATATATATTATATAGAGAGAGAGAAAGAGAGAGATTATTAGATTTTCATTGCAGTTTCTGTTAGTTCATTATACAGTTTCAATTCCATTA
>SEYY01020680.1:20000-22500 GCA_009176605.1 Armadillidium nasatum | reverse complement strand
ACTTGTATTACACATGGGAGAAACGTTTATTGTGTTTATATGTGCGTTTATGTACTGGAATTTTAGTTATATATATTATGGTTATATATACGTTAAATTTCATATGCAGAATGTTTGTATGTGTGTTTGGGGTTGTAAGTATATATTATTGTGCATTTGTGTATAGTTTCATATCTTTTGAAAAATATTTGAAATCAATTTAGAAATTTTTAGTTATATTTTAAACGGTTGAAATTTTGTTTCAATGAATGAATATATTACTCTTCATATAGGTCAACAATTAAGGTCTGCTAACTCTCTCGCAGATCAAATACATTAAACATCATTGTTTAAAGTTTGCTGTAGGGGAATTGAACCCGGGCGCTATAGCACAAAACATAGAAGTTCTAACATCTATTGCTACTGTAGCGTAGTAGTAAAACACTATGCTTTTGCGTTATAGAGCCCGGGTTCGATTCCCCTATAGTAAACTTTAAACAAATGATGTTAAATTACTCTTCATATTCGTCGCTTGTTGTGATTTTCCCCTACCTTTCCTGAGTTAGGAGTACTTCTGGTTAGATTTGGATAGGGTTGTTGGTATCGTATCCCAAAATCTACAATAACCTCTTTTGTTTTTAAATTTGAATGAATGAATTTGCACGTCATAAGGGTCTTGAGAAAGTTTTATGATAAAAAATGGAGAACAATTACCTAATAATAGCAAAACACGTAAAAGTGTTAAAATGGAAAACAAAATCCAAGCCACATTCATATCTGCAGCTTCAGCAATAGCAATGAAATATATATATATATATATATATATATATATATATATATATATATATATATATATATATATATATATATATATATATATATATATATATATATATATATATATATATATATATATATATATATATATATATTTTTTTTTTTAATTTTTAAGGGATTTTTTTTTTTTTTTTTTTTTTTTTTTTATTTTTTTAAAAATTAAAAATATTTGAAATTATTTTATAATTTATCTATTTTGAGTTTAATTCAAATGTTGCATGTCAGATTTTGATTTTGCATGACAAAAATATATTCAAATCTGTATATATATATATATATATATATATATATATATATATATATATATATATATATATATATATATATATATATATATATATATATATATATATATATATATATATATATATATATATATATATATATATATATATATATATATATATGCGGATTTTTAGGAGGGTGGGAGAGATAGCTGAAAAGATATATAGATAAAATGACTGAAGAGAGAGAGAGAGAGAGAGAGAGAGAGAGAGAGAGAGAGAGAGAGAGAGAGAGAGAGAGAGAGAGAGAGAGAGAGAGAGAGAGAGAGAGATTTTAATAATAAAAATATACAATATTTAAAGCCAAAATATAAAATAAAGGTAAAAATAAATTATATATATTATATAATATATATAATTTCGAAATAATAAGCATAAGTGAAAAAATATATATCTTAGCTACTATATATTATATATATATATATATATATATATATATATATATATATATATATATATATATATATATATATATATATATATATATATATATATATATATATATATATATATATATATATATATATATATATATATATATATATATATATATATATATATATATATATATATATATATATATATATATATATATATATATATATATATATATATATATATATATATATATATATATATATATATAATATATATATATATATATATATATATATATATATATATATATATATATATATATATATATATATATATATATATATATAAAATAATTTTTATCCACATTTATTTAATAAAATATAATAATAATAATAAAATAATGATAATAATAATAATAATAATAATAATAATAATAATGAAAATGATAATACTAATAATACTAATAATAATAATAATAATAATAATTACAAATTCTTATTATTATTTTTTATTATTATTATTATTATTATTATTATTATTATTATTATTATTATTATTATTATTATTATTATTATTCTCATCCTATTTATTCTGATGAACCTTTAAAATTAAATTTTAAAATTTTATCCTCCTTAAAATATTAATGTTAACCTACTTTTTCATAATATATATATATATCTTACCCTCTAGAGAATATATATATATATATATATATATATATATATATATATATATATATATATATATATATATATATATATATATATATATATATATATATATATATATATATATATATATATAATATAAATAATTTTTTTTTTTAGTTATTTTATTATTAGAAAATAAATCGGTGAAGCGACTATCTTATGATTAAAATGTATTTTCTCTATTGAAAATTTTATTGTGACATTTTTGCAACTTGTCCCAACGATTCTTTAGGACAAATTTTGCAGTGATGAGATACGTGGAAAGAAATGTCTCACGAGTCCTCTTCAGTGGAGAAAGTTTGCGACCATAGA
>SEYY01020680.1:7500-12500 GCA_009176605.1 Armadillidium nasatum | reverse complement strand
CATTATACATTTAACATACGTTTGAATAAAATAAAAAAAGGTAAAATTAAATTAGACAGAATTAAATAATATTTATTATATTATTATTTAAATTGAATATTAATATATATAGATTAATATTAATTTAAAGATTATTTCTTAAATAATGATGTGTAAAGAGGAGTGTGTGAAGAGAGAGTCTGGAGACAGAAGAAGAGAGAACGAGAATAGAAGAGGGTGAGAGAGAGAGAGAGAGAGAGAGAGACAGAAGAGAGAGAGAAGAAGAGAAGGAGAAGAAGAATGAAGAGAGAGAGAAGAGAGAGAGAGAGAGAGAGAGAGAGAGAGAGAGGCGGGACTGAGAATTAAAACGAGAATAATAATGAGAAAAAGACAGAAAAAGGGAAGGGGAGAGAGAAAGAGAATAATTAAAAGAGAAAGAGAGAAAAAGCGAGAAAGAGAGAGAAAGAGAGAGAGAGATAAAGTGTAGGAAAGAGAGATAGAGATGGAGAGAAGAAAAGATTAGGTGTAGAAGAAAAAGAGTTAAAAAAGAGAGTGAGTGAGAGAACGAGAGAAGAGATAGAGAAGGAAGAGGGAGAAAGATAAATAAAGTGAGAAAGAGAATAAGATAGATAAAGAAAGAGAAGTTTTAATACTTGCTTTTATGTCAAAAGTTAAAACAAAGATAATAAAATAATAATAAAATAATAAGATAATAATAATAATAATAAATAATAAATAAATAAATAAATAATAATATAATACAATAATAATAATGAAGATAAATAATAAATAAAATAATAATAATATATAATAATATAAATGCTAATATAATATAATATCATATAATAATAACATATAATAAATAATTAATAATATATAATAATAATTATAATAAAATATAATATAATAATAATAATAATAAAAAATGTAATTTATAATTAATATAATAAGATTAATAATAATAATAAATATAATATAATAATTAATAATTAATATTATGAATAATAATAATAATAAAAAAAAAAAAATAAATCCGATTAATGGCTATGAATAATAATATTTAAAATAATATTTTTATAAATAATAAATTTATTTAAATAATAATAAATAATTATATATAATTAAAAAAGATATAAAATAAAAATAATAATAATAGTAATAATAATTAAAAAAAGGTAAAATTAATATTAAATGACATTGAAATTTAAATTGGCAATATTTCATCTATGAAGGAATTCTTTATTTATAATTATATTATTTTTTTTTATTTATTATGGTTTAATTTTATAATTTTATTATTATATTATTAATATATATTTATTATATGAGGATAATTATTAAATAGATACAGTTCACAAAAAACAGAAAGAAGTTTTAAGTGGATATATTATCTTAAATTTAAATAAACTTCTTAAAAAAAAAACTTAAAAAATTGGCGAAAAAAAAACAAAAATAAAACTGAAAAGTTTAGAAATAATATCTCTTTATTAATAATAATAATATAATATTCAATAATTAATATAATATTCGAACTTCTTACTAAATTTAACACATTTTAATAAATTAAAATGGTATTAAAATCTCTTCCATAATAAAATAGCTTACTTTCTAGAAAAGCAGCTTAATATCTGCTATAATTATAATAATTATAAAACTTAAATAAATTAAATATGCATTTATAATATTAATATTTTGTTATTATATTATTCACTATATAATGTATAATATTAATAATTATTATATTAATTATTAATAATTAATTATATAATATTAATATTATTATTATTATTAAATAATGTTTAATATAATTAATATTAAAATAAACAATTATAATAATTATATATATTATATTTTATTAATTATTTTTATTATAATTATAAATTATATTATTTCCATTATTATATTTGTTATTATTATTATTTTTTATTATTTCTTTATTATTGTATATTATTATTATTAAATTATTATTATTATAATTATAATTATTATTTATTATTTTATTATATATAATAAATATTTAATAATTATTAAAATTATAAAAAAAAAAATTATAAAATATATTATATATATATAATTAATTATTATTATTATATTATTATATTATTTTATTATTATATTATTATTATTATTATATTATTATTATTTATTATTATTATTATTATATTATTATTATTATTAATATATTAATTATTATTATTATGTTATTTATTATTTTGTTATTATTATTATTATATTTTTTATGTTTATTATATTATTATATTATTATATATTATTATTATATTATATTTATTATATTATTACTATTTATTATTATTATTATTCGTATTATTACAATTTATTATTATTATATTAATTATATTATTTTTTTTATTATTATTTTAATATTTTTATATTTAATTATATATTTAATATTTATTATCATTATTATTATTGTTTTAATATTATTAATAATTTAATAATAATAATAATAATAATAATTATAATAAAATAATAATAATAATAATAATATATATTCTATTATTTATTATTTATTATTATTATTATTTTTTCTTATTTTATTTCTACTTTTTCACTAAAAGTAATAATTTACTTTGCTAAATTTTTTTTTATTTTTTTTTTTAAAAAAAAAAAAAACATTTTTTTTTTTTTTCTCTTTGAAAAATGAAAAGAAAGAGTCTCCCATCTAAAGATGGGGAAGCACTTTTGAAATAACAGAAAATATTTCCATTTTCTTTCTGTATCCAAAAAAAAAAAAAAAAAATGATAAATTACAAAAAATAATAATAAATCCGTAGGAAATTATATAATATAGTCAACAAATATGCTATATATAATATATATATATAATATATATATATATATATATATATATATATATATATATATATATATATATATATATATATATATATATATATATATATATATATATATATATATATATATATATATATATATATATATATATATATATATATATATATATATATATATATATATATATATATATATATATATATATATATATATATATATATATATATATATATATATTCACCTCCTTTAAGCAAAGGCCAGAGGCCAACTAAAATTTCCACCAAGTTGGGGAGAAAATCGAAAACCTGGTGAAATTAAAGGCCAACATGTCCTGAAACACGTCTGATGATGTGTAAGTTATGGAACGTTGGGAAAATAGATGAAGGAAGTGTGTTCCAGACTTTACCAGTAGAGTACATGTAAGATTGAGCATAGCTTTTAAGTCTTGGGTCAGAGAGTTGGAGAGAGAAAGGTTGAGTTTGTGTAAAAAGAAGTGTCGAACGAGCCCTTCTCAATGGAGGAGGTACGCGAAGAGAGAGTTCAGAAGATCAGTGTCCATTGTAATAGCGATAGTATAAAGAGACTGACGCAACAATTCGATGGACAGAAAGAAACCGTAGAGAATTAGTGAGAGTGGGAGAGTTGATAAGACGAATACCCCTGAACTTCACCTTTTTAAGAAGAACTGTATGAGTGGAATAACCCCAAATGTGTGAAGCGTACTCCATACAGATGTGAACATCACTCCTATCAAGAGCAAGCAACTGGGGTGGAGTGAAGAAATCCTAAAGGCGTAGGCGAGGCAAAAGTTTGATTGAAGAGTTCAACTATAGATTAAGTCAAGCAGTTGTACAGTCAGAAGATACTAAAGGAGGGAAAGAAGAAGAAGAAGAAGAAGAAGAAGAAGAAGAAGAAGAAGAAGAAGAAGAAGAAGAACAAAGTTAGAGTTGACATTTTTTGGAAAATGCCAGGAAGCTCGTGAGGAAGAAGAACAAGAAAGATTATTGCATTTTAAACGGATAAATGAGTTTTTGGTGTTACGGAGAATAGATATTGATGATATATAAGTTGCATGAGTTTCTGGAGTTTGAAGACGACGGTAGTCCCTAAAGGCAGCATCCCTCCGTCGGATAGCACGAGAACAAGCAGAGTTAAATCAAGTTTTTTTTTTAGGTTTAGTAGAAGGGAAAGAATATGGAATGTACGCCTCCATTTCAGAGAGAATCACCGTCGGTTATGCGCTCTTCACACTTGCCAAGAACCCCTCCCACGGAACCAGTAATCATTTCATTGGAAATCAGAAAAGTACAACCTCAAGTCAGACCAGTTAGTGGCACCGAAATGATACAAACGTTTTCTCACCGAAGGTTTAGACCTTTCTTGCGGAAGACTTGAAGAGACTGGACAAGAAAGATATAGAGATACGAAGAAGATCGGATGATCCCAGAGGAGGAAAGAGTTAAATAGCGTAAGGAGAAGGATAAGAAGTTAGGAAAAGATCAACTATGTTGGGTTCATTACCAAGACGATCAGGGATACGGGTAGGGAGTTGCACCAACTGCTCAAGGTCGTTTTGGATAGCGAAATGGAAGGCACGTTCACCAGCTGTATCATGAGAACTAGATGAAAGCCATTGGCGGTGGTGAACATTGAAATCACCTAAAATGATGATTTCGGAGAAAGGAGAAGAAGAAAGAATGTGTTCTATTTTGGAGTTAAGATAGTCGAAGAATTTTTTATAGTCTGTTAGAGTTGTTATATATATATATATATATATATATATATATATATATATATATATATATATATATATATATATATATATATATATATATATATATATATATATATATATATATATATATATATATATATTATTGATTTTCAGGAATCTGTCGACCTTGTTTTTAATGCTGTGGGTGCATTCCGTTCTATCAGAAAAGGACGAAAAAGACTTGTTAGCTCACCATAATGGGGTACAACGAGAAGGACTTGAATATGACACAGGCTACGGAAAAGGACAGGATATTATCCCGGGTCGTGATGGAGGGTATGGGCATGACGTCGGTCATGGAGGTGGATATGGACACAACGTTGGTCATGAAACAGGCTATGGACACAACGTTGGTCATGAAACAGGCTATGGGCACGACGTTGGTCATGGAGGAGGCTACGGGCACGAAGTTCACGGAGGAGGAGGGTAT